>JAYDZE010277726.1:0-19195 GCA_034509125.1 Monilaria moniliformis
GTGAAACCCATATTTCCTTAACATGGCTGGTGTAGACATCAAGAAGCAGTATGCAGCTTGCTCAAGCATCACCGCAGAATTCAAGGGTTCCTAACAATGATAGGTTTCAGAGAGTAACAGGATAATTTCCCACCAGTTCAATGTACATTATTATGGGCATTACCTCACCAGAGATTCGGAAATAGACACCAGCAGCATCTTTGTACTGATCTCTAGCCTTTAACATCTCAGCCCACCAAATTCCGCAGCGTGTGACGTTCCGCCCACATGATGAACCAATTTTCTGAAGTTAATGGTTCATATTAATTGAAGAAATTAGAGCTGGAAAGACAAAAGAAATGCCTATGGAGCACGGCTCTTTTATCTTGCATTCTGATGTCAAATAGAAATATATCAAGAACTTAACTCCATTAAGAGATCGAGCACCTAAATTTATAAAGTCATTCAGATTTCAGATTGTTGAAGTCGAAAGTGCACCATTTTCCAAAGAGAGTTCCATAGATAACCACCATTTCCTCAAGTGGCTGGTGTCCATTATTTTTATTACACCATAAGATTTCGAGATATCACATATTCTGGTGTGATTATATAACATCATTTTTTCTGGATTCCATACAATGCTTTATTGGGAAAGTCACAAATTTCAGATGCATGAACCAAAAAAAGGGATGGAACAGGGGGGAGAGAGAAAAGCTTGTCAAGTTTATCATTACCGCATATGTGGTAAATGCATTTTCCATGCAGTACTCAGCATCTTTTCTTGACTGATCTAACATAAAATAAGCCAGTCCCATCATCTCCTGTGCAATCAAAACACTCCATGGAATGTAAGGAAAATAGAAAACATTTGTATAAGAATATGCAGCCATTTTAGATAGGTTAGGGATAGAAATTTTAGGAGGCATATACCTCATAGGGGCACCACAATAATACAATGTATTTAACTCATAAATGAGCATACTAATGACAAAAATTATGGCAGCAAAACCAGTACAATTGCCTCTGGTAAGCCAGCCAGTCTTAACTCTCCACTTATTACGAAACAGATTTAGTAACACACAAGCCGTTAGTTTGAAAGAGAATACTACATCATCTTCCACTTGAATAAAATTTAATTCACCTGAGTGCTTGTACTCATACACGCATAGACAGAATGTTTCAAGGTCATAGCAACCAAAAGAAAGAGGTGCAGTGATTCAAAAGGAAAATTGAAATACCTGAACACCAGCATAATGCTTCCAAGCTTTATCAAGTTTGTAATCGGTAGAAATAAGTCGATAATTCGATAGTGCAAGTTCATAGTCTCGCAACATGAAAGCAAAGTCACCCAACACTCTTATCTGAGATTCTGTCGAGTTAAAGGTGTACCTACAATAACGCTTAAGCAAGGCAAGTTAGAGAAAGTAAGGTAAAAGGAAGGAGAATATCATTAGCAGCAATATTCTATATTGATACAAATCTTGAACATACATAGGTGCACTAGGATTCTCAGGTACATCGTCTTTCCCTTTTCTCCACCATAAGTTTTTTATCTGGTTTCTAAAGCCCTTCCTTGTCGCTGAAACCTGACTTAACAACATATTAGATTAGAGCAGAGCTAGGGCATACTAACAACAACATATGAATCAGGCAACTGATGAAGATACCTGCTGGTTAAGAACACGAATTTTCAGCTCCATATGGGGGATTATATGTTTAGATGAGAAATCGTGCATGGTATTTCTCAACTGTGAGATACAAGAAGATTGATCAAATTTATGTTAAAAATAACATCCTCCTGTAGAGAGATCTATGGCTGCAAATAAATACCTCTTCTATATCATCCTTGTTGAGGAAGCAACCAAACTGCTTTTCATTTGAAGCACTATTTTTCTGAAACAAAAAGATGTAATGCATGAGTTTAATAGGACAGGAAAAATCTCAATCATCAAAATCTGCCTTACATGAGATGCCCATGGATTCTGTTGATGTTCTTCTGTGCCATCAACAGAAGAGTTTATACACAAGAGACGACAATCATTTGAACCAAATGTACTCTTCATTTCTGCCAGAATTCCAGTAGCTCTGCACAAAGAGAATGAACATAGAATATCTCATATCAGCATTTGAAACTTGTCAGGTGCTGTTAAAGCAAAGAAAAATCGAAGACCATAACAATGCCATTCCTTGTTGCTTTCGCTTTACCCACTATCTCAACTAGAGGTCATTATGAATGTTCTTGAACAGGAGAGCATTTATGCTAGTACATTCTTGTGAATACAATCTCTATCTACTAATCCATGTATTTTACATGCAGTCATCAGAGCATGTTCGTCACAGTAGATGATTATGGCAGAATATATGATTGTTGCAGTAGATTCTTTAAGGAAGAATCTAAATAATCATCATTGTCCCATCGAAGGATAAGTACATCACATTAAAGTTGCAGTGTTTCCCCATAAGTAGAGATTACAAGAAAAGTATGTTACAATCGCAGTAGAGTTTACCCCTTTGATATCCCTATGAGGTGAAGCATGAACATAAATTAGAAATAAATTCATTAGCTCTCATATGTGATTAATAATGTAACATGTAAATCACACTTAGAACCAGGATTTTAATCCATAAATGTAAAACATCTATGGGTTAACTTAAGAGTAGGAAGATCATCACATACTTTTCAAGCATGCCTTCTTGATTATCGTGTACCAGCAAGTAATACTTCAGAATCTTAGGATCCATGGCGCCATCGTTGAGAAGATGAGGTAACTGATTTGTATTGAAAAGGTCAACGAATTTTCCTATGGGATCTTTATCCTTTGAAGAGACAGCAACAAGGCCTATTTACATCAATTTGAAATGCATAACCATCACTTAATACCTCCAGGATCACTCTCAATACAGAATCTTGAAGAAAAAGATGAAATAACAGCCGGGATAGAAACACTCAGTCCAAGTATAAGACAACACGGACTTACAAGCCACGGGATGATCAAAAGCCTCATGTTCTGAGAAGGCAGCAGCATCTATCAGCTCTTTGTTAAAATTCTGAAACCATGATGGCACCAACTCCTGCGCAGACGCTGCAGAAAAACCTGATATTACTACTCAAAAGTCATAGCTAATATTTCTATATAAAATGTTAAGTCATTTTCTGTAAAATAAGAAAGAGATAATCTTTTCAACTGAAAAGTGAATATTCTACAATGGGAGGAGGATTACCAATCAAAAAAAAAGAGAGACTGAAACTAAAGGGAACTACACCGAACAAAGTGATTATATGGAATCCATGGATATAGTTATGACATAAACCCTGTAAAATAGAATGCTTAGGAACAATTTCGTCCCTTTTATTTTCAACAGAAGCAAAGAGGACCAGAGCATTAAAACTTGGGGATTTTACAGCTTACTCGTAATTACAGACTCAATTTCTGCTTGACGTGAACACAATTCGGATATCTCTTTATCTCCCGCACGAGTGATTACTTGTTTTAACCTCTCCTTTGCAGCCTGGATTGAGAAATATAAGATTCAGAGGAAGACTATGAAAAAATAAAATTGGCCCAACTCAGCTATAATATAGACTATGAAATAAAGGTAGTACCGTAGTAGTGAATCAATAGCATTCCCTACTTAGCATCACAATTTCAAAATTGCAGAAAAATCTCTTCGGTTCTAAAATTTCTCAAAAATGGGACATCTCATCGAAGCCATCCTACATATCTTCTAGCATCAATTATTCTAATTTATCTGTAAGAACTGTATATATATAGCCATGAGCAAATTCAAGTATACATATAAACAATAAACACAGACACGAAGCATGATTCAGTACACACAGTCATCTTCCCAGTTACACTTTTCACGATCGTCCGAAGCAAATGCAGAACTGAAATACCCATATTGAACGTACCTCAGTACTCCGCTGCCGAATATCCGAATTATAAAACAATCTCAATTTGAATTTCCTCAATCTGTACGGCTGATCACTAGCCGTCCTGACTGGCACTGAAATTGAATAAACCAAAACGCCTATAAACAAATAATCTATACACAATCCAGCACAACAAAATTATGCCCCAAACATTACAGATTGTTACCGTCGATGTTAATGAAACTGCTGTAGGGGGCCAACATTTCAATCAGGGATAAATCATTTCTCCGGCAGGAATCCTCCACGAGCGGCGTACGGAGCACCATCACAGCCGGGCTGATCTCGTCCAACAGCATCCTGCCGAGCTTCGTGTTCGCCGGATCCGCCATCCCCCTCGGATTCGACCGGGAATGCTGAGCCGAAAAAAGCTTGTATCAGATACGGGGATACACTTGGACGGGCTCACTCGCTGAGTTGACTCGTTTTGCATACAGACGCCGCAGACTCAGATCTTTCGGAGAAAAAGAATGGTAGAAGGGGAGATCTGTCCTGTCCGTAGGAAGACAACTCTACTGCTTCTGGGCTCAGGTGAGGCCCAATTAGATAAGGCAAATACTGATGTCGGGCTTCGGCCTCAACGGCGATTTTCCTTTACTATCTTTTGTAATTTTGGTAATTTGCTATATTAGTAATGGGCTTCGGCCTCAACAGTAAAAAAAATTTATATCTTTTTTAACTTTGGTACTTTCCGATATCGATAAAGGGCTTCGGCCGCAACGGTAATTTTCCTTTGCTATCTGTTGTAATTTTGGTAATGGGCTTCGTCCTCAACGGTAATTTACCTTTACTATCTTCTGTGTTTTTGGTAATTTCCTAGTTTCTAATTTCGACTGTCGATATCTTTTTTTATTTTCATAGCTGTAGACCTATTTTTGACTGCAGATCCATATAAATTCAGCTTCTTGATTGTGATTTTTATTCAGATCAAGTTACTGTTCACTAACGGTAAGTAGGTGACAATTATTTTTTTATAAATATTAATTATTTTGTATAATTTTTAAATCAATATAATCAAGTTTAGTTAATATATCATATTTTAAAAAATAAATAATAAATTATAAAGAAAAATCCATTCCTACTATAATCAATTTTATAAATTAATTAATATTTAAAATAAAATAATTAATTATATAGAAAATCATTGTACTATAATCAATTTTGTAAACTAATTAATGTACAACATCATGCACATGCATGCATAGGCGGACACACATTGATTGAAGAAGTCTCTGTCAAGGATATTTTTTTTTTCTTTATCAAATCTTCAAATTTATCCAAATTTTATGTAGATTATTATACAAAAGTTCCTATTAATGATCTGAAGCACCAAAATAAATATATTCTAAAATATTTAAGAAACATAGTTCCTCCTAACAAAAAAATTGCATCCGTCCCTGCACGCATGCATTTAATAGTTGCTTTCTCCTTGCAATTTTTTATTTACAAAAACAAATAGAGTAATATATTGAAAGCTCGCAAAAGATATACCATAATATTCAACCTTGTAGTCATAGGTCCAAAGCCTAAATAAGTTGGTTGTCTTACGAGTATTGGTTGTCTTACGAGTACATTTTACACACATATTGGTTGTCTTATTATAATGAGGCAACTCCATTTTACACACATATTACACACATATTGGTTGTCTTACGAGTACATTAGAAATTATATTTATTTAATGGATTTTAGATATGAATTATGATCAGTAGTCTAAACGATAAGTTGATGGCCATTTAAGAAATAGTGTCAATTACTCTAAATAACCACTTTACTTAAGCAAATGTTAATTATAACAACAACAAAAAATATAATTAGTTATAGTTAATTTTACCTTTTATTAATCATTGCTGGAACTCGAGGGAAGCTTACGAGAACATTAATATCGCCGATGATGATGTCGTGGTCGTCACCATCATCGTTCCCCAAATTAACGGTGACGTCGTCACCATTGGTGTTATTAAGAATATGGGCAAATTGCCAGAAAAACCACCAAGTTTGGTCAAATTCTGGTTAGTCCCATAAGTTTTAAAATCAGTCGATTATATCGTAACTTCAACAATTTTCGCAATTGTCCCATGATTGCTTGATTTATGGAAAATTGCTGCTGATGTTGTCGACGAAAAATTTTATACGGGCAAAACATCCGGCCTCTGAAATGACGTCATATAATCCACGTCCGCGACACCTAGTTTGCCACATCGTCAATTTAGAACACGTATGCTACACAACAACAATTTCATACACGTATGCCACCGGAATATTTGGCCATGGGACAATTGCGAAAATTGTTAAAGTTATGATATAATCGGCTGATTTTGAAACTTGCGAGATTGACCAGAATTTGACCAAATTTGGTGATTTTTCCGGCAATTTTTCCTTTTATTTTTATTAAAAGTGGCTAAAACTTGTAGTTTCCAAGTGAGAGAAGTCTTCATTTGCATTTACATCTATACGGTACCACTTAATTCAACAAAAATCGCTCTCTAGTTGAAACCGGAAATACTGGAGGCAGAGTAACTGGAGAAGAGACTTCTCCCGCCGAAATAATTAGAAAGCTCGTGTGCAGCAGATCAGACATTGTAGCCGTTCCCCCAAATTCAAACAACAGCATTTCTCAAAAAACAAAATAATAAATTTAAAAAACATCAGCTATGGCGTCACGAACAGGTGAGTATACTCGCATCTACGTAAAGAGTAGAGATAGTTTTTTCAGACTAATTTGATCGGCGTATTTCCTTGCTAGTTGATCTCTGGGCAGAAGTCGTAGCAGAAGAAGAAGAGGAACACCAGCGATCAGTTGAAGGTTCGGAGCCGGCAATCGTTTATCGGAGACAAAAGGCTGACGTTATCCCTCAGAAAGGTTTACCGAGGTTTGTTTCTGTGTGATAGATACAAAAATTGACTATCACTGGAGTTGATTCTGTTAATTATTTTGTTGGCAGGAGGCAATCGTCTTCAAGCAGCAAGGGCGGGAGCCGTAAGAGTATTTTGCCAGTGAAGCGTGTGAGTTGGAATCGTTCACTTTCCACTAGGTTGGTGCCATAATTTACTGCCCCCTTTTTTTTTGGTTGTCACCCCGGAGGAATAATACTTTTTTGTAGCATTTTTGTGTATTGATGATACGGGAGTTCTGATTGTTTTCGGGAGATGGTTTTTGGTTTTATATGTTGGATGAAAATTCACTATTCAGCTGACTCGTTTGACTAAAATGCAAAGATATTTCGGTGCTTATGCGGTACTGAGCATAATTTTATCCGACTTTTTCTTTCTTTACCTCCCTGTTTATCTCCTATGTTCTTTAGTTGTGAGCATAAAGTAGCTGGAACTGGTAAGCACACTGTTCCTAATGAGATTAGACCTATTCCAGATGATACTGTTTGTAGCAAGTTAGTTCATTGTTCGGACAAAGTGAAATGTAGGCACTTCAATCTATACGAAAGAATTTAGGAGGGACAATGCAGGATGGCGAAACATAAAAGCACGCGTGCCTCTCCAATCTCAACATGTTCAATTATATTTATATCCATCCTCCTCAGTACCTAATTGCTGGAAGATAGAGTAATTATATAAAAAAAATGGCAACTAATAATGAACGGATTGAACTGACTAAGCTGGAACGTGTATTTGAATTAGGTTATAAATTCAAAGATTTATGGTAAGCAATAGTGCTACATGGTAAACTATGTTGAATGTACTAGAATATGGACAGGGTAGTATAGAAATTTCAAGATGTGCTGGACATGAATTGCTATGATTAAAAAGAAAGTATAGTATATGACTATATGAAATTGAGACATTAAAACAACTATCATTAACTCATTCCAATTTACATAGTATATACTGTTACTAGTGCTTGTGCAAACAAACAACAAAAGCAAAGGTATGGCATTTGAAACTAGTAACATGCACTCAAATCTAATAACACGGTTAAGATGGAAAATGGATTATTTAGTGAACAAGCAAATTCATATATTTCACTTAATGATAGCTTGTGCTTGCCTGATTGGGCACAGCCAAATACTTTTATGTATAAAACAAGTGTTGAACATGTGAGTCGACTAACTCCTTTTTTTGTCTCGGTGGGGTTTTCAAGTAGCAACTACTAAACCAGGAGAGAACAATATAAGAAACAGGTCTTTGATTTCATAATAAGGCTGAAGTGTCACATTCCTTGAAGAGTATCACTAAGATTACAGTTGGTCATGCACCCTGAAACCTAGAGTAGCAGAAAAGTTACATATTTGACACTTTATCATAAAGATAAATCTGATAAAGTGTGTAGGGCAAATCATGCAGAGAAGTAGACGGATGAAAAGGAGAAAAACGAGTGACAGTAATAAAGTCTAACCATATATTTCACATGAAAGACAGATTGGAGAAGAGGGAAAGCTAAAGACCCTTTTATCAGTTATTGCTGCATTGTTAACATGATTTTTCGTTTGTCACATTATTATTTACTTTTAAGATCAATTTTAATGCTTGCTTTTATAAGCCTAGTCTTCTTATGTACCAATTTGTAAAAGAATTATTTTTACTATGCTAACAGTTGGCAAATGTTGGTTTCCTTTGACAGAGGAAGGACAAGCATCGCTGCCAGTGCATGTGTGGATCAACCCAAACAAGGAAAACCTAGGCGAAATGCTAAACCGCCACTTCCTAGAGTATGTCCAGCCTACGCTGTTACCTTTTGCCAGTTTCACTATGTTGGGAAATTTTTTCCCTTTGAATTAATATTTTTTTAATGACATTATCGGCATCAGTTGGTTCTTATGTTGTGATGGAGTAGAGTATCACGCACTTGTATATTGGGACAATCAACTGCTGGAGTTATTAGAAACTTTGGAGTGCGATGATACTAAGAACCATTGCTGTGAAAACCTGTATTGTTTATTGATTCCTTCTCAACATCTCCTTTCTTTGTTTGGACAGGGAAAATGTGTAGAGCCTCCCAATTATGACATAGAGCGAGCTTATTTTCAAGAGGTCGATGCTTTTGAATTGCTAGAAGAAAGCCCCTCACCAAAGAAACCTAGTACCTGGACCATGGGCACCCAAGTTCATGAAGTTGTCATTCCCCATCTATCCTCAGTATTGCGAAAATGGCTGATCTCCAAGAAATTAAACCGAACATACGCATTTCCTGGTTCACTTTCAAAGATATTAGAAACTCCTATTTCATCTTCAACCGTAAAGACACCAGAAGGGGAAAATCTAGGAGTTCAGCTGACCTTAGATTCTACTCAGCAAAGGCTTACATCAAGCTTGAATGAAAAGCCTTTATCCAGCATGCCTATTGAAGAGACCTGTGAAGATATTGGAGTAGCAGTTAGTAAACTCTCTTTGACTTCAAGGCCTTCTTCACTTGATAGTCATGCTTGGGATTCGTTTTCAGCCTTATTGACTGCTTGTGGACAGTCAATCCCTTCAACATTGACGGACATGTTATCTAGTTACTGGTTTGTTCTCAACATACTTTTCTGAATGATATTTTCTTATCTCAGTTTGTATGAATTCTGAATATCTAGCGTTCGTTATGATTTACTGTGTTTGTATATAATGATGAACTCTCAAGCCTCTAGCTTTATGTGCATCAGCTAATCTTATCTCATTTTCTAGAGTTGGTCTGCCTTCTTTTCTACCAGTTTCATGGTAATATCCTAATATGTATCTCTGAATACGTCTGGATTCCGAGACCTTTGAAAAGGGCATCAACACTTCATTCTTTAACATTGACTTAGCTTAAGAGTTTATGGGACTGTTAGGTTGCTTAATGTCCAGTTGTGAACTCTTATGTTAACTCCAAGTACATTTAGCTATTAAATGTGTATTATCAATATACTAGAGGAGTAGGAAGTCTAAGAGAAGTCTTAAGATGAAAATCCTGTTTTTTGGCTTGGTCTATATCTACCTTATGGTTGACGTCGGAGGAAACTATTGTGAAATCAAGCTGCGTTCATCTTGTAGAATGCTCCATTCATTTTCCCTTGGTGTCCGAGTGAGTCCGTCTCTAAGCATTAAAAGCTTGACATAGGAAAGCAGGGCATTTAAGTGGGTAATCACTTTGGTTTTGCAAGTGATGCAGCAAATTATCATTATGAATCGGACTTCATGGTTGTTAAAACTTTATCTATGTCTTAGTTTCTTACTCATGGAAATAAAATGTTTGAAATCAGTGAAGGAGAGAATATAGCCAAGGTTGGGGAGGGAACATATGGAGAAGCTTTTAAGGTTGGCAATAAAGTTTGTAAAATCGTCCCATTTGGTGGAGATTCTCTAGTCAATGGCGAAGTTCAGAAGGTATAAATATTCATTGCTTTTACGTAATCTAGAAACCATATGAAGTTCCATTTTTATGGGTCAATTTCTCTGGTAATTTACAACAATTGGCCATTTTTCTAATGTTCTACAAGCTCCTAGAATCAAAGTTACTTTTCCTGTTCTAAAACAATTCTTGTCTCTTCTTCTAGCTGATTATAGGTTCCTGCTAATCTGACACTCTGTTGTTGTCATATTTGCTAGTGTTGCAGCATGTAATATGATATCACCATAACCATTATATCCTAGGATTGTAACACTTTGGTTTAAGATCTATATGTCTTAAAAGTCAAGTTTTTGATCCTACTACATTGACATGCTTCAGAAATCAGAAGAACTGTTGGAGGAGGTTGTTCTTTCATGTACTCTCAATCACCTTAGAGGACTCGAGGGTGATGTATCTAATGCCTGCACTTCCTTCATACAGACCATCGAGTAAGCTTTCCTTTTCTTGTTAGTGGCATATATTGTTTTTTGTCTTTTATAAGCAAATGCTTGTTTCCTTTTGTGCTTTGGTAGTAGGAAGCTCTGATGAGGAAAACAGTTTTGTTTTGCCATAAATAGGATTTACTATTTATAAAGCCATGCTGTTAGCTTTATTCTTAATGTTGTAGTTACGCGATCCATGATGAATAACTACCTTTTAGTTTAGGAAACTTGTTCTATCATTACAACTTAACTCATATTCAAATATTAATCCTGAAATTTATTTAAAACATATATGAAAAAATACTCATTGATTTGGCATAAAGAATACTCATTGATTTGGCATATATTCGTAAGCAGCCTCTGCCTCTATGCTGAATGCAAATTTACAGAGTGTTTGGTACGTATTTTCTTGAAGTGTAATGGCTTCAGTTTCTTATGTGTTAAACTCATTTGACTCCTTTATTGGGATACTCTTTAATAATACTTCCTTATTTTTGCCAGTGGACTAATTGTAATTTTCTGTTATCAATGTATTTTCCATAAAAAGTACTCTTATCTAGTTTATGGCTTGATCAACAACTCTGTTAAGAAGAACTAAACCCAATTTATCATTTCATGTTGTCATAGTTTGAGGGTTTGCCAAGGATGTTATGATTGTAATCTAATAATAGCATGGGAGGACTGGGATGCGAAGAACAATTCTGAAAATGATAACCCTAAGGAATTTTCTTCAGATCAGGTATGCTTTCAATGACACTTTGGATAAAATTTATCCTGTGCATAAGAATTGATTAATACTTGCACGTTTAGATTGCTGTTTGCCTTTATTTTGTTTTCTCTAAGTCAGCTGAGGATATTGTTTACAGTGCTATGTCGTTTTTGTTCAACAACATGGTGGTCGGGATCTCGAAAGCTTTGTGCTTTTGAATTTTGATGAAGCCCGAAGTTTATTAGTTCAGGTAGGAGTTCATATGTCTTTTTGGGTTATATTAGTTTCTAAGCTTTACAGGCTTTAACTATATATTGCAGGTCACTTTGGCACTGGCTGTGGCAGAGGCTGCTTATGAATTTGAACACAGAGATTTGCACTGGTTTAGTTATTATACTTTCAATTATTTGCAACGCATGTTATGTTCTGTTGCTTGATATTTTCTTCAAAAGGGTGTATATTTTGAACAGGGGTAACATTCTGTTAACTCGTAAAGAGCCTGCTCCTCTGCAATTCATTCTTGAAGGAAAAAAGTTACTGATAAAAACTTTTGGATTGGTCACATCCATTATTGATTTCACCCTCTCAAGGATGAATACAGGTAAAAGATTATTTACTTATTTCCACACTATGGCTCAGTTTGCAAAAACTAATACAGCAGAAGTTTGACGCATCCACAGGTGAAGATATACTCTTTCTCGACCTATCATCGGACCCAGAGATTTTTGAGGGTCCAAAAGGAGATAAACAAGTAAGAAACCAAGTGATGCTTATATGCTTTCGGTCGGACTTAATGATAAAATTATTTATAATAATAATTGCAGGCAGATACTTATAGGAAGATGAGGGATGTGACAGATGAATGTTGGGAAGGAAGGTAAAAATGTCACAGATTCCCATTTCTTTTTAGCTTACCCGCAATTTTTTACTCATGGATGCATTTTGGTTGCTTGACCTGAAAGGTGTTGTCGGGACTTCAACCCTAAACCCTTTTTAAGTCATGAGGTCCTCAAAATTGTTACACACTTACTTTTCTTTAGTTGCATAAGTTCTATTAATCAACTGTGGGAAGACCTAATTTTACTATTCAAGCATGAAAAACTACATATCATCTTATTCTGAGGACTCCCCTCTTTTTGCCATCTTTTCCCCATAGTTTAATTTTATCTTTGGTAATGATCTGCAGTTTCCCGAAGACCAACGTGTTATGGCTGCAATACTTGGTTGATATCTTGCTATTGAAGAAATCCTTTGTAAGTCTTTTATTGGTACTACTATAGTCATTCAGTGATTAGAGGCTCATTCATATACCTTCCAACAAGTTATTACCAAAAAATTAAATTGTTTCCACATCAATTTAAACTTTGTTATGGTGTGACTCACAAATTTTAATTTCACAGGAGAGAACTTCCAAAGATGAGAGAGAACTACGCTCTCTGAAGAAACGCTTGAATACTTACAGTTCAGCTAAGGAGTGTGTTTATGATCCTTTCTTCAGCGATTTATTTATCAAAGAATCACAAAGTAGCGATTGAAGCATGGTATAGCTGCAGGTATTTTGATTTAACCTAAATTTTGCCTTTATCTTTTGAGACTGGAAACCTTCTTGGTTTTCAGTCACTAACAATATACTGGTTTAGGCAGAAAACTAATAGCAGGAAAATTCTAATTTTTATGGGACTCAAATTGTTATAGAATTAGTAGATCGTAGGAAAAATGAAATGTCTTTTCAAGAATTTCACCAATATGCACTTTGTTGCTTTAGGATGATCTGAGGCTGAGTCACATTAAATGCTTTTGGATAGGGAGTGAGTTGATGACCACATGGAGGGTCCATTTCTTTTAGTCGGTTCTTTATGTCCGAACACGCATGCACGCTAAAATTTATCTTTTTATATAAAGGGATGAAATGAAAAACTTGTTCATGGGTTACATATTTTCTGTATATTATATTTTAAAAAATCATTCTCTATAAACAAATATAAAATTTGTCATATTTATACACATTTAAAAATTCTCCCCCCTTTACTACATATAACATGCAATTTTCATACTAAAACTGTTGTTTTCTCTATTTTGAGTTTTATATTTTTTGCTATTATTTTAGTTTATTTATATTAAGATTAAAAGTAATACAAAGTAATTTGCATATAATGTTGTGGTTGAATGGCTGGAGTGATAAGAGATTAATCACCACAAATAGATGTTGTGGTTAGGTTAAGATGAATATTGGAGATGTGGAAGAGATAAATTATTTAAAAATTGAAAATTTTGAATGAATTTCAAAATTGAAAAATTATATTAGTTTATTAATAGAGCACCTAATAATAGACATTCTCAAATCTTTTTTTAAAAAGACATTTGGCAATATGATTATCAACATCGCCTCCTTAAATTGGATAACATGTGATGTGACTTAAGTTTAGGCGCATTTAAGCATATAGTGGTGCTACTTTTTAAGAGATTAGATGATGATGTTTTATCTTTCTTTTTCTGCATTCTTGGAATGATTATTTATAAAAGATGGCACGATAATGATTAAAATTATGTTAATTGTCGAGTATGATAAAAGTTATAAGTTGACTATGAATTAATCTAAGTTGATTTTCTTAAGTATCATTGGTATGTTGCGTGTGTATGATATGTTACATATGTAAAAAGATGTTAATGGGATTTGTATCGATGCTGAAAATTAGGCAAGAATGGCGGAAAAAGTAGCCGCTTATCCAGCAAAGATGCAAATTATGCTTTATTATGCTTGGTTCACTATATGTCGCAAATGAATGTTCAAAGGTCTTTTGCAACAAAATAAATGTTTTACCCATCAAAGAAAAACTTTAAAGATTCGGTATACTATAAAAATAGTTAATTATAGCTTATAGCCTGAACTTTCAGCATTTTTCAGTTTATAGTCTCGACTTTGATTTAGTTTCTTTTATTGCCTGAGAAAAAGTTTCAATTATACGTCAAAATCTGTCCTCAATTCTCAATCAAAATTTTTGAGTGATACATTAAAATCTTTATAATGATATGGTCGACAAAGCTTATGCGTCAATTGAAAGATTCTTGTTATAAAACGATCAGAATGTAGCTGTAAACTCGACATTGTTATTGTTGTTAGCTATAAACGGACAATTTATCAAAATTCGAGCTATAATTGAAACTTTTCTCAAAATTCAAACTATAAACTAAAAAATGATGCAAGTTCCAACTATAAAATATAATTTATCATATAAAAAAATTACGAGGGCTTAATGTAACAAAATAAAGTGAATCGATAGATAATTAGTTGCATTTGCCAGTTTGATCCAAAAACATTCAAAAAAACTACTCAATTATTTTAATCATAAATCATAACGGTTGTGATTTTCAACTTGCATGTCTATTTTTAGCGAGGCAAGCATGTTTGCAATATAATTTAGTTAGCTTCATTTATACCACTTACCATGACTCTCATTATCATACTGTCCAACAAAGTATCTTACACTTCTTGTACTTAAATCATGATCATAAAGACTTAACTGAGGTTACTATTTCAAATATCCTGTAAGATATAATTTTTATATATGGCAATAATTTTTTACCAAAGAAAATTGAGATTACTTAATTATTTAGTTTAGATGAAAGTACCATCATTTATTTCACTTTTTTTTTTTCTCAATTAGGGCTGGTATGCACATAAAAAAAAGAAAGAAAGAATGAAAGAGAAATTCTGGATAAAAAGAAAACAAAAGGAGAAAAAAGAAGTTTCGCATTTGATGGATAAAAAGAAAAGCCAATCAGGTAGTTAAAGTAGTTATCTATAATTTACAACCTGGATTGATTGCCTAATGGAACTTTTTTTTTTCTTTCCATATTAATCATTCTCCTACAAAAAATCTCATATCCAATCACGTTCTTATGAAAAAAAGGGACAAATCACAAAAATTCTCATCGTGTAATGTCTCCTCATTTTTTATTTTATTTTTCATGAACCACACTTATCACTAAAAAATTGATATATCTATGACAAATAAATCACAACATTCTGAAATTGCATGACATAGTTATTTGAAATTTAACCTACCATGTATTCGAAAAGAAGTCCTAATTATTTTGGTTTGGTCCTACATTATTTCAGTTAACACACGTTCTTTTTCAATAAATTTTGCTAAATTTTTTTGAGTGAGAATATCTAAGAGAAGTGGTAATCTGCACATTCTTACGAAATTAAATATTTTCCACATACAACTTATAAAAAATTAAATAAAAAATTTCCACCCAAAATTGAGTAAAAGAAGAGTGACCCTATACATATACCTACTAGCACTAGTATGAACCGCACATAAAAATTTGAAAGCATTTTAATCGACAGTCCACGTATTGTACTACTATTACTTTTATCTTCTTTTTTTTTACAATTCTGTCTACAAAATAACATACACTAGATCGTGACATGATTTTTAATAAATATTAAGTAGATTGTAATATGAGTAGAGAAAGAGTCTATATCTGATAAAATTGTAAATAAATGAAAAAAATATAGATAAAAATTACAAAAAATATTTCTAAAAATGACTAAGAAATAAATATGCATTAATTTAAAAAAAATAATATATTATTTTATGGGATGAAACAAATATAAAAAAAGAAGGAATCTCCCACTCACCACCGCCTTTTACCTCTGCCATTCCCATTAAATCCACATGCCTCACACACTACCATACAATCTTTTTTCTCACCTGTGCAGCATATGCAGATGCATCTTCTCCCTCCCCAATCTTGCTTCCAATCATTCCACTACCACTACCAATTTTGTGACACAATCCTTCTTTTTCTATGACAATCATATGAATCAATGTCTCTCTTTTTCTCCCTTTCCAAAGAGAGAGAGATGGTTCTACTAAATTCAAATTTCAATCTTCCTGGCAAAGAAACCTCTTTTCTTTTATCTATCCATCTATATAGTGACCTAGTCATCCCCCCTCCTTTTACTTTATCCCCCCTTTCTTACCTTCCTGTTCTACCTTCTTCCTCTTCTCTCTCTCTCTCTCTCTCTCTCTAAATGCCCTACTTTTCGGTTGTAGTGATATAACACTACATTATATCAGCAAAAAATGTCATGATAATTAAGTCTAAAATTCCAATTTCTTGATATCCCAACCTCAGTTTCCATCACCATGGATGCTCCCAAGCTTCTCTTCTCATTCCTTATCTCCACTCTCATTCTCTACTCCTCAGCCTCAGGTATGCTTTCCTTTACATTTGCTCATACTCCACAACCCAGAATCGCAACTAAAAAATCTTGTAAACTACAAAATCTTTCTTGCAAAAAGTCTGTAAAAATGCAAAATCTTTCTTATACACTCGAATACAAAAATAGTAATCAATAATTATTGACCGTTAAAGATTTGAATGCAGGGGAGAAGCAAATGCTCCGATGGAGTCGCAAACACACAACTCAGCACGACTCTCTCAAATTCCCCACCACCACCCCGGCCATCGTCACCGTGCCCTCTGCCACGCCGGTCACCGTAACCCCAACTCCGGTAACTGTTCCTCCTCCCACCACCACCACCCCTCCTGCGGCGCCTGTAACCAATCCGGTCACCACCCCGGCCATGGCCCCTCCAGCATCCACCGGCGCTCCGCCTGCCTCCGCGGGGCGGAGCTGGTGCGTCGCGAAGAGCGGAGCGCCGGAGAAGAGCATTCAGGCGGCGCTGGATTACGCTTGCGGGATCGGCGGAGCGGATTGTTCCACCATTCAGCAAGGCGCGAGCTGCTATAACCCCAACACGCTTCAAAATCACGCCTCCTACGCCTTCAACAGCTATTATCAGCGGAATCCCCTACCTACCAGCTGCGATTTCGGCGGCGCCGCTGCCATCACCACTTCAAATCCGAGTAAGCACATTCTAACTCATCACAATATCACGATCTCGCCAGCAACGGAACTAACTAACGCCGGTGACGCGCAGGCTCCGGTTCATGCGTGTTCGCGACGACGGCGTCGCCGGTGAGCACGACACCGAATGTATCTCCACCAACCACGGCAACGACGACGGCGCCGCCGATGAGCACGAGCCCTAGCGTAACTCCGCCAACAACGCCATCTCCGGTTACCGTGAATCCTACTCCGACTCCGAGTACAGCATCACCAACGGGGGCATCACCGACACCAACGGGGTAAAATTAAGATGAAGCAGCTTAGGGTTTTTGTTAATTAACGATTAATGGCATTTTGTTTTTGTTTTTTATGGTGAGCAGTTTAGGCATACCTCCGAGCATATTGAATTCAAGCAACCCTGGTTTCGGAGGCGCGACGGCGGGTTTCGGAATCGGAGATGGGTCTCCGGTGGCCAACATAACGTCTTCTGTTTCGTTGTCGAGCAGGCTTGAGCCATTTATTGCGGTTGCAGCCATTCTAGTTTTGGGTATGTAGAAGGATGAGACGTACTCCTTGATTTCCATTATAGAGCTAAAATCTATTAGTTATGTATACAAATAATTATTTGTTCATGAATCCTCTATTCCTAACATGTTTCTTGCGTTCCAAGTATGTAATTATAATACTATCCTCCAATTTTAACTACCCTTAGTTTGCGGGTGGAGTTGTTTATCATACGAGCGGTATAGTTGTTCCGTCTGCGTGCGGCGTAGTGATCCCGCTTTCATATGGTGTAGTATTTTAATTGTTCTGATTTGAACCATTTATAATTTCAAAAGGAAAAAAACAACCCCCAACCTAATCTTTTTATTTGTTTTAATTAGGATCACCCACAAATTTGATTAAATTCTCGTCGTTCAAGCTCCTATGATTTAACCTTCAAATACTTATTAACTACGATGAATTTCACATGAGCATTGGTTGTTGGTGTTTTGACAAATTCATTATGATTAAAAAATAGGACAAATTGTCGAAAAAATCATGAAATTTAGTCAAATTTTGATCAATTCCGAAAGTTTAAAAATCAGCCATTAATATCATGACTTTGACAATTTTTGCAATTGTCCCACGACGCTTGATTTGAAGAGAAATTGTTGCTGACATGCTCGACAAAGAATCTTTCAAATTTAAAGATAATTCTAATTGCAACAAATTAAAGTATACCCAATGAAACGCAACTTTGGAACATGTGAGATGGTCCTATGTTCCAATTTTGGATGCGACACATTTTCACATGAAGGCCTACCTGGTCAGCATCATTAACGCCGCAACCTAACAGACAGAAAATGAAACATCATTACTTGTGTCAAATTCAACAGTTTCAACAAATTTCCAGCCGTTGGCACAGGCGACAAATGTTGCTATATTTTATATTGATACCAACTTCAGTAAGGCCATCCTAAACACAGCCCCAAAAAATCCAGCCACAACTCAATTTTCAGCCGCCACGTCAGCATTTTACTTTTCAGCCACAACAACATTAACCCAGCCCCAAAATTTCAGCCTCAAATCAGCCACAACTCATTTCTTATCATTTTATCATTTTTACTTCAATTTTTTGCTTCAATTTTATATATCAAATGTAGACACGATTTTACATAAAATAAAAAACAAACACGACATAATTTAAACATCCTACGATTACATAATTTAAAAACTAAAAACGAACTAATCTAGAGTCCTAACTGTTTCGCAATTATGGCAAGGATGGAGGCGTGTTGTTCCCTCTGGCTCTCGCTATAGTGGGAGATGTCCATGGATGAATATTTCCTGTACTCTTTGACGAGCACAGCTGTCGACATCTGATCCAAGGACTCGTCGCGGGGAACATGGACTTCGGCTGTGGCCTTCCCCTTCCCTTTTCGTTTTGCAGCTTTCTGCCCCATCGGACGGGTTGGCTCCT
>JAYDZE010277837.1:0-19191 GCA_034509125.1 Monilaria moniliformis
AGATTTTTTTGGATAAACTCACCATGACAGATGCTAGTCCTATATATTAAAAAACAGATAGTTACAATGGCTCTAATAAACAGTTATTTAACGCATGATCGGTCCAAGAAAAGCAGGAAAACGACTAAACAATTCCCAGCAAAGCAAAAAATAGTCACACAAATACTACTAATAAAACAATATCATAGCAAAGATTAAGATAAGGACTTTTCAATGTATGCTAATCATTGAAAGTTAGAAGAAAGCCTCCATATAGCTAGAATGTTGTACTTTTATGATCACCTGCTGGATTATTAAATCACCACTAGGGGGCACATTAGGTCCACCTACTTCATACATAAATTTCTTTTTTGCAAACTTCAGCTTGATACAGAGAAATTAAATAAATTTGACTACTTATGTTCTTGACATGCCATCGATGATATTAGGATTATTTTCAACCACAAAACTTATTGCCATCCCACATTTTCCTCCGTCATTCATGATGATTGCTAATGATTCTTTTTAGCACAGGCGCAGCAGCTGAGAGAATAAGATAAAAGGATGTCGATCCAGCGGGCTCTATCGGCTATTCAGTTCGCAACAGTCAGTCTGGATTGGATTTAATTTTCTGGAATATAAATTTTCAAACCACAACCCTCATCTTTTCGGTCTATTTTTGAACTGAATTGGCATTCCTATAAGATATATTGTTTTGTTTATCGGTGAACGAAAATGAAAAGTATGTAGAGACAGAAAAGGCACGGGCTTTAGTTGTGTTGGTGAGGGAGTGAACAGAGAGTGCTGAAACTTCAATCATATCTCTTACATCTTCTTCAACAACATGCGAGAGATCAAATCTTTGTAAAGTGGAAAAATGAATGATTGTGTTTTGCATTTTTTAACATGGAAAACATGGAAACGACAAACAAACATGGAAATGAAATGAATTGTACTCGAGATTAATGAAGAAGGAAGAAGAAAATTATGGCCGCTTGACAAACCAAATCGTATTTTCCATCATTTTAATTCTTAATTTGAAATAACGTAAAAGCAGTATCTTTTTGCATAAGCATATGAAAAGTAAATAATTTTTAGACTACAGAAAATATTTGACAAATGACACGATGATTAGTGCCTACATAGTGCTTGTCTAGGAACTATTGAGAGAGAGAGATCAGTTTGGTCGTATTAATTTAATTTGTTCTTACATGGATTACGATTCAGACAGTGATAAACAACCATTCCCTCAGCCTACCGCTGTTGCGGCGGCTTGAGCCGCACATAAGGCTCTTCGGCCACACTTGGCCATCACGCGTGCGTGCACGCACTCGGGGCTTGCGCCTAATCAGAGCGCAAGTGCGTGACACGCGATGCCCTAGCGATTTTTGTTGTTTCTGGACAACTTTTTATTTATATATAGGATAAAGTTATACAAAATAATTATATTTTAATTTTTTCTTTAAATAGCCAACAACTATTTTTAATAATTTTTTTTAAAAAATAGTCGTTTGAATCTAACGGCTTTTTTCCATTTATTTTATTTTACTTACATTCCATTCTATAAATAATTCGACATTCACATTTCATTTCTCACAATCACATTATCATCTCTCTCAATAATCTCATCTACTTCATTTATCCCAACACTTCATTTCTCTTCAAAGTTCCATCTGTCAAACTCTCCCAACACTCTCAATCACAAAGTCGTGATTTAACAACTTTTCAAACAAGTGATCAATCTAACTCTATTCGGATACGATCCAATCACTTTCAAAAGGGCTTCTCATGCGGCACATTTTGAATCTTCTTATCTCACATCGTCGTCTTCACATCTCAATGCAATCAACATCTCCAATGAAGTGGACAGGTCCAAGGCTGATGTCCGAGTTGTGTGCTCCACGAACGAAACCATGCGTATTTTCGAAGTGTATGTCGATGTTAGCGAAAATGCAATCTTCGGAAATAAACAAAAAGGATCATCGTTGTGGGAGAAGATTGCCAAGAAGTACAGTGAAATACGCTCTCAAGGCGTCCCTGAACACACAACTCGTATGGTTCGAGGGTATTACGATAAAGTCAACCCGAACTGTCCATGTTTTGCGTTATCTATAACGCAATCAAAAGGGGAAAAAAGAGCGGCTCAATTGAGGCAGATATTTGAAAGATCCGTTGTCCACCCACATGAATGAAAACATGATGTCTTTCAAGTACATAAAGACTTGGGAGAAGGTTTGCCACTTCGAAAAGTTGGCGGACAACGGATCTGCCGGACCGAAGAGAATGAAATACACCTCTGACGGCCAATTCAGTACAAGTGGGGAGGCCGACCTCGATCCCGTTCCGAGTGAGGAGCCGTCCCATCGGACAAAATGCGGCAAAGTGCAAGATAAAGGGGAAAGCGGCATCCTCAAGCAGTGCAACACCAGATGAGATCAGTCAAATCAGGCAGGCACTAGAAGGAACGAACAACGCCATATAGTATAAATTATTTTACGAAGCCAATATGCAAAAAATGTTTCAAATGACCGAGGAACAAGCGGAGAACCATTGCCTTCTTCTCAACAGTTTAATGAAGCAATTGAGTATGATTTAAGTTGGTTGTAGTTTCTAATTATATAATTTTCGGCTTTCAATAATGTTATTTTAGGATTTAAATTATGTAATTTTTGGCTTTCAATAATTGTAATTTTAGAGTTTTAATTATCTAATTTTTTTATATTAATAAAATTCGTATTTCATTTACGTATTTTTAATATATATTCATAATTGCAAATTAGAAGAAATAAGAAATAACTAAAAAAAGAAAATAAGAGATTTTTTTTTTTTAAGAAAAAAAAGACAAATGGGTGTTAAAATTTTAATAAAAAAATTTAATGTGTAACTCATAAACAATGTAAGAGAAGGCTCACGGCGCGAGCCACCCGCCCTTTTCGTGTGATGCCCGCCGTTGCAGGTGTTCGAGCCGGCGGCTCGAGCCCTGGCAACGGCTCATCGCCCGCCCTCAGCCCCTACGTGCCCGTGGCACGCACTCACGCGCCGTGACCAATCGCAGCGCGCGTGCATGACACATGCCATCCCCGCGACTAGGCTTCGTTTTGCGCATTTTTTTAAAATTCGAATAAAAATAATTTTTTTTTATTTCAGCCGTAACGGCTATTTATTAAACAATATATAATTTTTTTAACGGTAACAAAGTGCCAACATCACTTTTTTAATTTTTTAATTTTTTTTTGCTTTTTTCTTCTATAGATATCTACATCCTCACACTTCATTTCTCCACCCCAAATTCCGTATACTTCATCTCTTTTCTTCTTCATTTTGTCCTTTATCATGTCTACTCCCAACCATCAAGCGGTGATCCAACATTTGTTGTTGTAAGGGATCAATTCATCTGTTTTTGGATACGATCCAAATGCTCCCGGCGCATCTAATCGGCGGGTTACGACTCTCATTGTCTCGGTTCCTCATCCCCACATCTCGACGCTATCAATTTATCCGACGATGCAGAGAAGTCGATGCAAGAAACCCGAATTCCATACTCTGTGGAAGAAACGATTCATATATTTGAAGTATACGTCGACATGAGCGAAGATGCAATCCTTGGCAACCAACAATAGGGGTCGTCTTTCTGGGCAAAGGTGGCGAAGAAGTACAACGAGTTACACCCTCAAAGCGCGCCCGAGCGCACTGCTCGTATGGTTCGGGGCCACTACGACAGAGTTAACCCTAAGGTCGTCAAATTCTGCGCAATCTACAACACTATCGAAAGGGAGACAAGGAGCGGCTCAAGTGAGTCTAATACATTTTCCATACATACTTGAATGAAAACAACAAACCGTTCAAATATGTCAAGACTTGGGAGAATGTTCGCTTTTGCGAAAAATGGGCGGACAGTGGGTCGGCCGAACCGAAGCGTACAAAGCACGCGACGAGCGGGCAATTCAGTACGAGCGGAGATACTGAAGCCGATGAGCCGAATATGAGCCGCCCCTTCGGCCAGAATGCGGCAAAATGGAAGGGAAATAGCAAGGTGACATAAACGACCATTGCAGCGTCGGAGGAGATTGACAAGATCCGATCCTCATTAGATAACACCACCCACGCCGCCTTGCTCAAGTTGTTCTTCGAAGCTAACGCTTTCGACACGTTTAAAATGTCGGATGAACAACTCGAGAACCACCGCCGCCTTCTTCACAATTTGAAGGAAAAATTTGACTATTTTAGGATTTTAATTTATGTAATTTTACTGCTTTCAATAATATAATTTTACTACTTTCAATAATGTAATTTAATTTTTTATTAAAAAATTAGAATTTTATTTATATTCAAATTAATTCGATTTAAATTATGAAATTGATAAATAATATAAATTATCAAAGAATTAAAAAAAGAAAGATGAATAGTGTAAGGAAAAGTTAAAGCTCGGCCGCTGTTGCTGATAGTAAATTTTTAAGAGAAAGTTAAAGGCTCGTTCGCTACCGTGGATTTTCCGAGACAGATTGCGCCATAGGATTGAAAATCTCGCTATGATTCTTTCCATTTTATAAGATGACGTACTTAGAAAAGTAATGGTGATAGAAGTACATTACTTTCTATTCCTATAACTACAATCACATACACACCCAAAACGAAAAAGAAAAAGAAAAAGAAAAAGAAAAAGAAAAAGATAAAGATAAAGATAAAAAGATAAAGGAATTGAATTTACATACATACATCTCTCGCGATTAAAAATTGCCGTGGCTCTTTCGAACTCACTCTGCATCTCACATGGCGTCCTTAACGACCAATTTAACCTCCATAACTTCCCGCCTAACCCTTTTACGCAAGCCCTCAATCCACTTTTTAACCAAAGCTGTCCAAAAAGTGCAATTCCGACCCAAATTGAGCAGTCCCCTAGCGCCTTTTCTCTATCAGACAACTGATTTCGTTTCGGTCCATTATTCGTCTTGCCCGAAGGCGCGAGCCATTAATGCGTCAGGCCAAGATGAGGAATTGATAGTTCTTGGTATTGAAACTAGTTGCGACGACACAGCTGCTGCAGTAGTAAGTGCTGCGTGCGTCTCTGTGTGTGACTGTGTGCTTTTCCTTTTTCCTTTTGGGAATTGTTTTTGTGAATTAAACGACCAAAAGTTTTGTGGGTCTTGGTTATCTTTTGAAATGAATTATAAAAATCGTTTCTTTTTATAATGTCGGCGTGATGGTAGGTTCGGAGCAATGGCGAAATCCTTAGCCAAGTTGTGTCTTCACAGGTATGTATCGATGAGTGCCTTTGCGTGTGGAAAGGTTATAGCATGCGTGGTTCCTTGAACTATTTAATCAAATTCTTTCCTTTTTCCCCATTTGTTTGTATTGCTATTGATTTGTGGGAACCACGGTGCTCCTTGGTCTATTTGGTCGTATTATTTTGGTAGCAGCTGGCATGGAGTTCTTTTTCCCTTTATTGCATATATTTTAACATAGTATGTCTTGCATGATGACCATGATTTTGAGCCCTTCATTCATGTCTCAGGTTGTCTTTATTAGAGGCACTGAAATATTACTGACTTTTTTTTCTCATTCATAATTTTTTGGAGCTTGAATACTCTGTTGATAATGATATTCGATGTGAAGCTTGTTTTGAAGTGGCGCGTATAATTAAACATATTCATGTCATGTTGGTGTTGGGAGATGTTGTCCCTGTCCGTCAAGTGCTCCTTGGTTCAGTTCATCTCTTTACTGATGTAACATGTTTGTTGCTACCCCAACTATCCAACATTATCATAATAATGAACTCATGTCATCACTATTGGTCTGGTCCTTCATGAAAGTAGAAGAAGTGCTCGGAAAGTTTTGAAGGGAAAAAGAAAGTAAGGTTAGAGGAAAAGTAAGAAAGGATTATCTACAGCATATGACTTAATTATGAGATCAATGCATCATTCTCATAAAGGGCAGAAAGCTGTTAGATCTAGTGTTGTTGGGATCTCGTGCAAGTGTTCAATTTGCCTCCGATTTTAAATATACTCATTGTACTGCTCAATTTCTGAGGATAAGTGGTTTATACTTCAGTTCTGTGTATAAAAGAATCAACTAATTCAGATAGATTCCAATAGGCACATTCGTAGGTTAGGCTCTATAGTTCTCATGCTCAGAGACAAGTAGGTTACCTTAATAGACTGAATGGAGAAAGGTAATAGGCTAATAGCTAAAAGGTAACATAGCATGAAAGTAGGAGACACTAGTTAGTATTACCTAAGTTGGGATTCAAAACCAGCTAATGGTTGAAAAATGTTAAAATCAACTGTTAATAATTTGAGCATCCTCAAATAAGGACTTTTGCCAATCATTTGGTTGGAATTTTGAGAGCACAGATTTAAACTGCTGCTAACCAACTGAAGTAGCATTGTCTAAGAGTCATGGAGTAGAAAGGTAACTTAGCAACCTACATAGTCTTGCCACAAATTGTAGTTCGATCGATATATTGTGGAAAGAGTAAATAAGTCTTGCTTATTTACACACTCTGACATCTGCAGAAACACCTGGACATCGGGATAGATCAACTGCCTTAAACACCTGAGAGAGTGATCTAAATCCTTTAACCACTGCTAATAGATTGATCCTTTATTTCTTCTTCATGGTAAATGGACTAAGAGGGTCTACTAATGCCGATGAAATGGATTTAATGACTTACTCAGTGTTAGGATGGCCTGACTGGGAGATGAGGATCATATGAAGCATATAGGGTTTTAAAGGTGGCTTGTTTCATGCTCATCAGTCATCAGTTTTCAAATTTTCTACTTCTTGGCACTTAGTACTTGCAATTATAGCTGGTGTTTTATTATTGATATGATTGGCTATACCTTGGATAAGAATTCTGCAACACAAAGTTTCTTCTAGATATGCATGATCACCATAGATGGTTCAAGTCAGCTTCTAGATAGGTTCCAGTAATTCTTGCTCACGAGTCCTTTAGCAGCATACCATGACATAATCTTATTCTCTTCATCCAAAAGAGACAGCATGGTTGTCCAGACAATTGCTTTTGGTAGAGAGAGGTAGTCTAGGATCTCTCCTAACGAGAGAAGGTTAGAAATTTATCTTTGGTCTAGTTTCTATTGAACTTTTTGTATATGTAATGCTAGCTGTAGCTGAACACATATTTCCAAGTGTAGGGGGCTGAAATGCATGCCCCGTGTCTCAGTTTCCAGTGTCCTTGGCTACCAGAATATCAGTATAAGGCTTGTACCGTATTTAAAGGGTTGGAATCTTGTTGACCCGTTACACTTTATCGAGTTTTAACTCATCTGCCAATTAGAGTGAACAATTGTGTTATACTTCCTTTTGATTTTTTTCTCTTGTTTTCTACGATACACATAGAACAATGCACATTTTTTTTCTTCGTGTATTGACATTTGCTTAATTTATCCTCACTACAACAAGGCAGATCTGCTTGTTCGTTATGGGGGAGTTGCTCCTAAGATGGCAGAAGAAGCACATTCATTGGTGATTGATCAGGTACTGACCTGCTATCTTGGCATAACTGTTCTATTTCTCATTATTTTCGCATTTCTTCTTAATATGTGATGTTTCTGTAATAAAATGCACCTTTCTCATTATCTGATCATGTTTATCTACAATTGTTGTTGCTTGTATATGTTAAAACTAATGGTTAGTTTCTGATTATGCGATTCTAGTCATGAACCTTCTTCAGAGTTCAGATGAAAGTTAGATCAGACCATTCACATATTAATAACTAGTAAACATCAAGTACACACTTAAGATATTTCGAGGGGGAGGCTCTTCTCCTTTTTCCCATGCTCTGTGTGTGTGTGGGGGGGGGGATAGGAAGTCCTATTCCAATTATATATGTATATACTATCCTCTGATATATTTGGTGCTATTTCTGCGCAGGTAGTGCAAGAGGCTCTTGATAAAGCAAAATTAACCGAGGAAGACCTTTCTGCGGTTGCTGTTACAATTGGTCCGGGTTTAAGCCTTTGCCTGCGTGGTAACTTGCTAACATTTTTGTCACCTTCATCTTTCTTTCTTCTTTATATTGTCCCACTCTCTCTCTCATCTTAGTCTTATTCCTGGATTGTCTCTTTCTTCTTTTTGCATCAAGTTGGTAGTGGCGACAAAATTTAATATTTCCATTTGTGATTTCACATTTCAGTTCTAATCTTGATTTGGTAATCAGAATCTCAGACCACAACATTCGGTTGGATAGACATAAAGAACTGATGTTGAGAAAGGCTCTTACAATTTGTTATTACATTTTGACAGTTGGTGTTAGGAAAGCTCGGAAACTTGCTGGGGCGTTTGCTCTACCCATTATTGGTGTTCATCATATGGAAGCCCATGCCTTGGTAGCAAGGTAATTACGAGATTCTGTGAAAGATTTTGACATTTAAACAAACATGCTTGATATATAACCTATTTCTTGATATGAACGCTTACTTATTAATTCCATGTCTCACAATTAATCATTACCTATGTTCTTCACTGGAAAAGGACAATTCTATATCTTTATTTGGATTTGGTAAAACATTCTAGTTCGTCTCAATTTGGAGAGAGAGTTTAGAAAGGGTATGTAAAATATGTAAGTTAATATCATGCAACAGGTTGCAGGCTTATGACATATTGAAGACATGACATTTTGTTTTCGTCTAGGTTAGTGCAAAGTGAGTTACAGTTCCCATTCATGGCCTTCCTCATCTCAGGTATGATCATAACTGCAGTAGAATTGTTTTTTCACTTCAATTTTGCACAATTTACTAAGCATGTAATCTCAAGTAAGAGACGTTCAAAGATTTCCGACAATATAAATGATTATTGCTGGTCTCATGCGTTAGTTGTGATCCTTCGGGGCATGTAATTGCATAAGAATTGTCTCTAATTGTTGGAGTAATACCTTATTTTTTTACATTTACACTCTATGTGTCCACTTAGGTGGCCATAATCTTCTTGTTCTTGCGCGTGATCTTGGCCATTACATACAACTTGGGACCACGATAGATGATGCGATTGGGGAGGCATATGATAAGACGGCCAAATGGCTTGGTCTTGATATGAGGAAGAGTGGAGGCCCTGCTGTAGAGGAGCTGGCTCGAGAGGGTGATGAAAAATCTATTAAATTCAAGGCTAGCTATCCTCCAAACCTCAACCGGATTCTTACCATTCCAATTCAAACCTTTCCAACTGCAATATTAATGTTTTGATTTTCCGTAGGTGCCCATGAAACAGCACAAAGACTGCAATTTCTCATATGCAGGTCTGAAGACTCAAGTCAGGATGGCAATTGAATCCAAAAATATGTAATTTCTTTTAACCATTAGTTTTTTCCACGTTGGCCTTCTCAATAGCTAAACATTTTATTTGATGGTGCAGTGATGCTGCAATACATGTTGCTTCAGCTAGCGAGGAAGACAGAAAGGCTCGGGCTGATATTGCAGCCTCTTTTCAGGTGATCTACTCCGAGAGTTCTCTCCTTCGTTTCCTTCCTTCTTTCTTGTGTATTCTTCTGGTAAACCTGCACCAACGCTATCTAAACTTTGCTCTAAAACTTCACAAATACGTGTGATTGCAGCGGGTTGCAGTGCTGCATTTAGAAGAAAAATGTGAACGAGCGATTGAATGGGCATTGAAGATCGAGCCTTCTATGAAGCATTTAGTCAGATAAATACAGCATTACTAGTGTCTTACTTCCAACACGGCTGCTTATTTCTCGTCTCCTGTATATTGTCGCCCATGACACACATGCTGTGTCGTTCCTTGTACAGGTGGTCTCGGGAGGTGTTGCATCCAACCAGTATGTCAGGTCTCGTCTCAATAAGATTGTCGAGAAGAAAGGCCTGCAACTTGTTTGCCCTCCTCCCAGTCTTTGTACTGACAATGGTAGTCTAACTCTCCCCCATGTCGTCTCGTTTCGACGCCACCAGCAGATTCAATGCCTCATTTTTAGCTTTACATAGATCCGAAAATAGCTGACACGGAGTTTGTGTTCTCTTGTGTTTGTGATAGGCGTAATGATTGCTTGGGCTGGCATCGAGCATTTCCGCACAGGAAGATACGATCCTCCGCCGGCTGCGTGTGAACCGGAGGATGCTGTGGTTCGTCTCTTTTGCTTTATATATAGCATGATACAACGTATTCCGCTTGCTTATACTAACTTTCTTGTGCTATATTACTAACTTTTGGACTGTTTTCTATTTTGCACACGACTTTCAAATTGTGCCATCAAATGCATGAACTTTGCTTTTTTTGCAATTATGACAAACATCCACATGACCGTCTCCCCTCTTCATTTTCAAGTGGTCGAAAATGTGAATTATGTCATAATTGCAGAACAAGTGTAGTTCATGTATTTGGTCATACAAGTCATGTATAAAACCCAAACCCAAACCCAAAAATAGCCCAAAGTTGGTGTATTTTATGGCAATTGTCCCATTTGATAATCTTAAAAGCTAGTGTTCTTTCATAAACTGATTTTCTTGCTTTGCGTACATATATATATATATATATATATATATATATATATATATATATCAGATTGATCTCAGGCCAAGGTGGCCGTTGGGCGAGGAGTTAGCTGAGGGAAGAAGTGAAGCGCGCTCGATGAAAACAGCTCGGATTCATCCCTCTCTCACCTCTCTCATTCAAGCATCTATGCAGCAGCAGCAGCCTTGAGCTCAAGAATGTGTTGCATGGGTTGAATTTTTATTATTTTCTATATTCCCCAAGATTAGTTTAGTAGGATGAAAATCTGAGGCACACTGAGATGATGAGAATAGATAATGTGTGTGTTTTACAGGAAAAACATATTTGTTTGGGATCTTAGCTTCACTTCTTTTCTTAATAGATGATGATATTGGATTAGTTTCATTTGGCAATCATAAATTCAATTCAGGTTTTCTGGATATATCTTCTCCAAATATATGAATTTTCAAATTTCCAATCCTACACAATTCTATCATAGAGCCCTCAAATTCCCAATTTATTGCAAATTACTTCTCACCCACAAAATTTGATAAATATTATTTAAAAATATACATGAAGCTATTTAATAAATTTGGGCTGAAATGTTTCGGGCCGTAGCGAATTATTAAGGCCCGTTAGTTGATGGGACCCAGCACCAAAAATGGGCAAAGCGAAACGCGCGAAACCACACCCGAAACACACGCACAACACACACTGATTCTTAAAATGGAAGTATCGACTCTGCCAATTTCTGCATCGCACCGGGGAAAGTTGTTATCGGCCGGCTACACTTCTCTCTCCTCTCTATCCTCTCTCTCTCCTTCCCGTTTAGCCCGAGGTTTTCGCGATTCTCTATGTTAATTACTACTAGAATTTCCGTTTCAGTGATGCTTCCTCAGTGCTTGTGCCGTTGTTACTTATTTGAACTGTATGTAGGATAGGATCATTTTTATATGTAGGTTTTTGTATATTGAGCAGATTTGAATATTTCGGAAAATGAAGCGGTGGAGATTTTGAAAGTAGCATCTGGAAGGAGTGGGCTAGACGAAATTGAGAGCGGAAGTCGTGCTATTGTGAATGGTACAAATTAGTTTCCAGTTGTTAATTGGAATTAACCGGTTGAAGCAGATTTTCATTTGGAGTGTTATTATGTTTTCCGTGAATTATATTGCCTTTTCTTTCAACGGCAGTGGAAGATTCAACGTCTTTCTGCTGATTCAAGGCTGATATATATTTACTTTTTCGCTTATGGTCATTATGAGTATTACTGGTTTAAGCTCAATATCAGCTCATTCATATAACTCTTGTGAAATAATGAAGAATAAGACAAATAACAATTTTCCTTCTGGATTTCTCTTTCTGTTTGTTTTTTGGTTCAGCATAAATAACTGCTTAATAGTTGAAAATGGTTACATTCCAATCACGAGCTTTGAGATGCAGAAAGTTGTATTCCTTTTTCCTTCTTTACTCCATAAGAAATCAGCCACAGCGCTGTTGCTTATGCAGTTGAACAAGCCTCGAATTATATAAATTTTCACATTGATTCTGTATAGGAGCACAGACAGCATGGGATATGCTACATGAAGAGGAATCTTCCAAATGCATCACCACATCTTGCTCAAATTTGGATGGAATCTTAGGTGGAGGAATACATTGTAAAGAAGTTACCGAGATTGGTCAGTTACTCAACATGTCTTGCACCCGTTAAAGTTACACATTGAGTATTTCCCCCCCTCATTTTTCTGTTACCATAATCACGGCCTTGACTATATCAGGTGGAGTGCCGGGCATTGGTAAAACCCAACTTGGGTGAGGATTATTATACCTATCTACTACCCTATAATTCTTTCTTCAAGCTGTGACTCCAATACTTTATCTTCATGCAATTTGTAATGGATAAATGTAGCATTCAGCTTGCAGTGAATGCCCAAATTCCAGCTGATTATGGTGGCCTTGGAGGGAAAGCAGTTTATATTGGTAAGCGCATGCAAAATATGCTGACTGCTCTCAATATATTACTATTGTTTTCCCCTGAATGTTCAGCTTTTAGTGTTGGCTTGTATTCAGATACAGAAGGCAGTTTTATGGTGGAACGTGTTCTACAAATTGCGGAGGCCTGTGCTCAAGACATGCTAGAATATAACAGCTTGCTGCGGAGGGATTCTCAAGCCTGTCCAGTAGATAAAAAGCCGAAGCCTTTTCTTGATAATATATTCTACTTCCGTGTATGCACTTACACAGAGCAAATTGCTGTGATAAATTACTTGGAGAAGTTTATCTCTGAGCATAAAGATGTAGGTGTAAGAATTGAATAAGGCTCTTAATCAAGAGGTGCATGGGTTTTATAGCTTTTAAGTCTCGTTTCACAGGTTAAGGTTGTCGTTATTGACAGCATCACTTTCCACTTCCGTCAAGACTTCGAGGATATGGCACTCAGGACTCGACTACTCAGTGGAATGGCACTAAAACTGATGAAACTTGCAAAGAAGTTCAATTTAGCTGTAAGGACATCTGGAATTATGCTTTGCACAATAACCTTTACTTTTCTGCTGTGTAGTTGTTATCAATGCAAAGATCCCCCTAAGAGTTTTACTGATTCTTAGCTTATGCCACATGCTTCTGCAGGTTGTTCTATTAAATCAAGTAACCAGTAAGTTCATGGAAGGCTCATTTCAACTAACTCTTGCTCTTGGTAAAATTCATAAATTTACTTTGTTCTCATCTTTACACTCTTCTCCTTCTGCTTACTTTATCTTCTTCATTGTGTGTTGTTTTGCTCTAATTAAGATATGGGTGGTATAGAAAGTAGGCTTAAAACTCAAAACTACGTATATACAATCTTCTAACCCATAAACCCCGGTCAACAGGCGACAGCTGGGCACATGCTGCTACAAATCGGATCATACTGTACTGGAATGGCAATGAGAGGTATGCATATATTGATAAATCACCCTCTTTAGCATCAGCTTCAGCTCCTTACTCTGTGACAGGAAGAGGTGTCCGAAACTCAATTTCAAACTGTAAAAGAGTTAAACTGATGTAGCTTTTGGTTAGAGAATGAGCTGTAGAGGTTCTGTTTTCTTGGATGTGTCAATCAAGAAACAGCCTGCTAAGCTAATCATATCAAACATGCCATTTTCCGCATGCTTTCTTATAGTAATTCCTAAGTTCATTCTCATTAAGTTCCTTGCTTCGTTGCTTGTTATTAAGATTCAATACGTACGTTTGTGGTAGTCTAGGTTTTTGTTTCATAAGGTTAAACTGGTTTACCCACAGTGATGGTGGATCTAGGTTTTCGTTCACAAAGTTGTTTTTTTCTTGTTATGATATGCGTAGTAGATGTGTTAAGCACCGCATATGATGTCGACCTAGAGGTGTTGGTGGGAGTTGAACACCTCCCCCCGCCCCCCTTTACTTTGGGGTACAGAACTTACCACCGTGTAATAATCTCAACTGGCTCTGGCAACAGATTCAGATTCGTTGGCCATCGAAATTTTCTACGAAAATGGCTTTTTTGACCAGCCATTAATTTAAGCTAAAGAAAAAAATGCTATTGCTTTCTAGTGGTATAATATAACCAAAATTGATGCTGCTCTTCGAAGTTAGGTTGCACCTGCCACCTACCTCCTTATTAGAACCGCAATTCAATACATAATTTGTTGACTAATGAAATTAAACAAATGAATAAATAGAGAATAAATAAAATTTGATCCCCTACCCTGCCTTCAATTATGAAATGTATTAGATTTTACATAGTTGCTTTTGTACATACTGCGCATATATTGATGTGCTTGAGTCAAATAACGCTTAATGTACGTCACAACAGCCATATTATACAATATCCAATTTTTGACTAAACAATTTTCTTTTTTGAACTTAAAACTTTTTCATCCCAAGTGAAAACTAGTCTACCTGTATATTTTAAAAAATATATTCAGCCATCAATCGTTTGCAAGACTAGTCTACCTGTATATTTTAAAAAATTATCTCATGTCAAAAATCGTACACATGCGCCCCCACGCGCACACAGAGAGAGAAAGGAAGTAAAGGCTAATAAGCTCAAGGGGGCACAAGCAGCCAAGTAGCCGACGTTACCCCTTTCTCTCTACAAAAGCTCACTAAACAATATAACCCCAACCTTCAAGCTTAATTTAAAGTATTTATGATAAAATAATATTTTATTTCCTTACTATGTCGTAACTATAAGTGTTTCAATATTATAATTAATACGATAAGATACAAGATGATATTATTTAGGCCACATATAATGCAGCTACGAACGGAGTGCCGCGTTCGCGGCTGATTACAGGATGAAGGAGGCGCACGATGGTCGCGACGTTGGCCTTGAATGGGGCGGGAATCCGGGCGATGGGGGTGGCACAATTGGACTTACGGTTGCATTGCAAGAGAATTTTATTTTTATTTATTTATTCAAAATTTTATTATTTTTATTATTATGGGAGAATTTTAGGAATTTCAATTAATATAATTTTTGATATTTAATTAATGTAATTTTAGGAATTTTAATTAAGTAATTTTTGAGTTTTAGTCAATTATTTTTATTTTACAAATATTACAATTAAATAAATATATCATATTGAAGAATAATGAAAAAATGATGAATTGCAAAAATAGAATGGTGGCTGAAATTGTGTGATTGGATTATAGATATTATGACTGAAATTTAAAATATTGATATGATAGCTGAAAAGTAAAACTGCAGCGGCAAAAAATCTATCTATCCCACGATTCCCACCCTACTATCACTATCTACTTGTGCTATGTTATGCCTAAGAATCTATGAGATGATAATTTATGGTATAGTTGACTTTAATTATACTAGAGTCGTGCTAATAAGCAGAGGGTGGTGTATCATCTTTTGCACTATGACTACTTTAATAGTACCATTTATATTTGTCAAATAAAATAAATTTAGTTTTATTTGAAGAAAATATTTACCTTTTAATGTTGGACCGAATGTGCTGACTATATTCATAATTTTAGCATTCCTAGAATCCTAGTTAAAGAACAACACATTATTTAAAAAAAGTAAAAGGAACAACTCATAATTTCTAATAGAACAATCTCCTAAAAAATTATATTAATTAGAAAGAAAAAAATAGCTTAACATTCTGTGGATTTATTGCTGCTAATTTTTTTTTTATTATTATTATTATTTTTATTTTACCTAAAGCGCAAAGAGTATTGGAACTATTATTTTAAGATTTGGTTGAAGGGTAAGCAACATTCAAAGATTAATGCCTCGTTAAAGTAATAGTAATTTATAATTAAATTTTAACCATACAAAGCATAAACAGATCTTTACTTTATGCTAATGATATTCTTCTTCCATTTTCATAGTATCTTTTGTTCCAAGCAATAGTATCAATAACTCTTAAGATGTTACACATTTTGTATTTTTTTTTCTTTCTTTTTAGATTTACAACCACACTCTCATGTTCATGCACGATTAGATAACTCAAATCACAACTTACTAGTTAGTTAGCAAATACATTATGTATTACACTTAGTAAGTTTTAGATATACTCTTGCACCCATGATCTATACGTTTCAATGAATTATACTAAAGTGTAATTACATATACTAAAATATAATATTATCCTCATCTCATAAAAATATGTACAAACATTTGGGCACGAGTTTTGAAAAATTTAGTGTTATTTGTATTGTGAGTGATAAAAAAATCTCAATTTATTATTTGTACTGTAAGTAAACAAAATATTCCACTTAAGAGTACTATTATGTGAAGTGATTGTAAATTAAATTGTAATATTAAGAATATTATTGTGATAAATAATTTGTAGTGGAGTAATAATGTGGAGAAAATGAACATGTTTTTCATCATAAGAAGAAAAAAAAACATACAGATTTTTATGGAACAGATAAAGTATATAATTTTTATATTATCGATCCCAATATGGATAAGATTATGCTATAAACATAGGTTGTGCGGGTGAGTAATTATTTGTACTGTCTAAATTCTTGTGAACGTACAAATAATATCTAACATAATGCATACATCAACTTTAAAAATAAATAAAAAACATTGTATATATAAAATATATTAAATTTAGAAATAGAAATGAATAGCATACACATATAAAGGATATTGGCGTTACTGTTATCCGGCAACTGAGAAACCATTGAAAAGTCCCACACACCTCATATTTCTCCTTTTATCTTCACCACTTCTATCTCACGCATTTCGACAAACACAAAGAAAGCAGCTGTGAGCCATGGCTTCTTCCTCCTCTCTCACTCTCTCTCAAGCCATCCTCTCCCGCTCCGCCATCCCCCGCCATGGCTCCGCCCAGCAGCTTCACCCCTCCTCCGCCTCCATCCCCTCCTTCTCCGGCCTCAAATCCGTCTCCTCCACCTCCGCCGCGGCGGCCTCCCTCTCCCGTCGCCGCGCCGCCGCCTTGGTCCGCCACCCGGTGAGCGCCTCTGCCGCCGTGGAGACCGTCGAGAAGACCACCGACACGGAGCTCGTGGAGAAGTCCGTCAACACCATCCGGTTCCTCGCCATCGACGCCGTGGAGAAGGCGAATTCCGGCCACCCCGGTTTGCCGATGGGATGCGCTCCGATGGGCCACATATTGTACGATGAGGTGATGAGGTACAACCCCAAGAACCCCTACTGGTTCAACCGCGACCGCTTCGTTCTCTCCGCTGGCCACGGTTGTATGCTGCAGTACGCGCTTCTTCACCTCGCCGGTTACGATTCCGTCAAGGTCAAATCTCTTTGCTTGTGATTACTTTCTCAGTCCAGTTATCACTCGTGTTGATCGCCAAATGCTTAATATTCTATCTTATTTTTTGTAGTTGGAATTCTAGTTATTTAGTTTGAAGATGTGATTTTGATCTGTGGATCTGAATTTCTGGAAAATTTTGGGATAATTTCGAGTTGTTATCTTGATTTACTATTGGGGATCAATAAAGAAGTAGTTTTGGATTGTTTTGTTTTACTATTTTGGAGTAACTTTACCTGTTGTGTGAAGTGAGGTTTAGTCAATGGACGAACGCTTGTTCTTGTTCCGTTTTGGTGTATGAAGCTAATCATTTGAAGTGCAACTTATGTTTGATATTTCATTAGTTTCACGAGCATTGTGTACTTTTCAGGAAGACGATTTGAAGAATTTCCGACAATGGGAAAGCAGGACACCTGGTCATCCCGAGAACTTTGAGACACCTGGCGTTGAAGTCACCACTGGTTAGAATCCAAATCCATGAAATCTTCTCATCTGGTAGCACACAATTGAACTGTGTTCTGTGAATCCGACTGTTGTTTCCGTACACTTTTGTGCAGGCCCACTTGGTCAAGGTATTGCCAATGCTGTTGGCCTGGCCCTTGCAGAGAAGCACTTGGCTGCGCGATACAACAAGCCAGATAGTGAGATAGTTGATCACTATACGTAATGAGCTTATTTTTCTCATCCCCTCGTGTGGTCCTTTAGTCAAGGATTATATCCCTTTATTGACAATATTTGGATTGGATTGGATTGAAAACAGATATGTTATCCTTGGTGATGGGTGTCAAATGGAGGGTATCTCGAATGAAGTTGCCTCCCTTGCTGGTCACTGGGGGCTTGGGAAGTTGATTGCTTTCTATGACGATAATCACATCTCTATTGATGGTGACACTGAGATTGCTTTCACTGAGAGCGTTGATACTCGCTTTGAGGGCCTTGGCTGGCATATAATCTGGGTGAAGAATGGAAACACCGGATATGATGAAATTCGTGCTGCCATCAAGGAAGCCAAGGCCGTGACAGACAAACCCACTCTGATTAAGGTAAGATATTTTTCAATGGAGTGGTTTATTGAAAGTGGCAAATATAAAATTCCATGAAGCATTCTTTGTTCACGAAGAGTTATTGATCTAATTACCACTTGTTTTTGTCCGAGCAGGTTACCACAACCATTGGCTTTGGTTCCCCCAACAAAGCCAATTCGTACAGTGTCCATGGAAGTGCATTGGGTGCCAAGGAAGTTGAGGCCACCAGACAGAACCTCGGATGGCCATTTGAGCCTTTCCACGTGCCCGAAGATGTGAAAAGGTAAGGATGTCCTGCCTTGTCAGATTGAGGCTTATTATGTTTCTTGGCAGATGAACGCCAAGTTACTTTGGATATTCTGTATGGCAGTCATTGGAGCCGACACACTCCTGAAGGGGCTGCTTTGGAAGCTGAATGGAATGCCAAGTTTGCCGAATATGAGAAGAAGTATCCAGAGGAATCAGCTGAGCTGAAATCTATCATTACCGGTACCTTTCCAGCTGGCTGGGAGAAGGCTCTTCCTGTAAGTTATAATTTACCAATGTTATTGCTATTAATTGGTAATCAAATGTTGTGATTTCTTGAGAAGATCGAGTGTTAATTTCCGATACGCATGATTGCATAGATAGGTTGATAGCAGCATGAGTACTCTTTAGAGTCGTGAGCCAAACCCTGCTCTTTGCTAGCAAGATATGTTTTTGCTTCCTCGAATACTTCTGACGTTTAGATGCTGCTTGTTTCAGACATACACTCCTGAGAGCCCAGGTGATGCCACAAGAAATCTATCCCAGGCAAACCTCAATGCTCTTGCAAAGGTTCTCCCTGGTCTGATTGGTGGCAGTGCTGATCTCGCCTCGTCCAACATGACGCTTCTGAAAATGTTCGGAGACTTCCAGAAGAACACACCAGAAGAGCGTAACGTGAGGTTTGGTGTCCGTGAACATGGTATGGGAGCCATCTG
>JAYDZE010277948.1:0-19184 GCA_034509125.1 Monilaria moniliformis
TTAATAAAACCTTCAAGCTAATTCAATTTTCCTTAGTTAGAGTCTTGTCATATTTCTCTTATTCAACTCTATTCATATATTAGAGTCTTCTATTCATCTCAATTTACTTAAATAATTATTCTCAAAGTATCGTCGAAACCCTTGTCCGACGATCGGAAAATCATTGTTCCGACTAACCACTTTTTAGGGATGTTACACCCCGACCCCACCTAAATCCGCCGTTGATAAAAAATATACCACTTATTTCTTTCTTATATTGAAATCTTAAACATAATTATCAATCTAATAATTAGTTTTCATGTTATCATATACTCCATCTGTTTCACAGAATATCACACATTTGGTCATTTTGGGGTGTCCTCCAAAATAGTGAGACTCTTTCTGCACTTAATCTACCATTATCTACAATAATTAATATAAAAAATAATAATAAAGTTAGACTCTTTCTCCATTTATAAAATAAATTGAATAACTTTTATTAAAATCAGTGCTACACTTAAAAATGTACTATTTCATGGAACGAAGGAAGTATAAAAATATATATAGGGAAACTATAATATATATGTTGAAGGTGCTGTCAGTTAAGTCATTCGTTTTATAAAACCATTAATGATCAGTAAAATAGAGTCTTTGTATGAAATTGTTTTAAGAAGTTAAATAATTGTGCTAAAAATAACAATAAAAATTCCGATACTATTTAAAAGAAAATTGCTACAACTGACAATTTAAAAGATAAGACGAATATTATAACCCAACAATCATATTTAGAGCTGGCAAAAATAGGCCTGAACTGATGAGATTTCGGACCCGATTGGACCAAGAAATTCTTAGCCTGGTGAGATTTCAGGCCGGATCAGGCCAGTCCAAGATGACAAAAGCTTGGGGGCTCGGGCCAGACATGCCAAAAAAAACTACACTAAAAATAATTAATCAAGCTGGGTTGCGCTCTACTTTTTTTCATCCCCCTGAATTTTCGACCCGCTCGATTTTGAGAAAAAGCTAAACAGCTTCGGGCCGAACCCCGTCTTTTGCCAACTCTAGTCATATTGAATGAAGAAAAAGGAAAAAATATGCTAAAAGATGTAGCTCCCTGATTTTCGGCTTCCCAGTAGCACAGTTGGTGCGTGTATTGCACGCACCAATGACGTGCGTTAACCCCGTTTGAGCTACATGCGTGAGAAAGTGAGTGGTGGTGGGGCCCACCTAGCTCAAACTTCCCCAAAAGCTCCCCTGTCTTCTCTCTCCTCTCTTTCTTTCTCCCCAAACTTCCTCCAATGTGGTTTCTTCCCAAAACATTCCGATTTGTTCCCTCCATAAGAGATGCTAATAACTAAGGGTGAGCATTTGGATTTCAGTTCGGATTTTTGCCTAATCTGAACCGATCTAAAAATTCGAAATTTTCTAAAAATTAAATCTGAACCGAACCGAATTATCCGAAAATCCGAAATCTGAACTTCCAAATCCGATCCAAACCGAAAATTCGGAATTGCATAAAAAAACCCAAAAAACCTAACAAAAATCCGAATATCAGAAAATCCGAAATTCGAAAATCTGAAAAATCTGAAAATTATAAAATAATTTTTCTAAATTAATACCATAAGGTTGGTAGTATATAAAATATCATGTTTCAATATATATGTAATAAGAGTGTAAATTGAAGTTCTTAATTGGAATCTATATATACTAAAAATATATTTCGGATTTCCGATTTATTCGGTTTTTAATATATTCAATCCGATCCGATCCGAACCGAATCGAAAATGCGAAAAATCCGAACAAAATTTTAAATTTCGGTTTGGTTCGGATTGAATATTCGAATTTCGAATATTTTGCTCACCCCTACTAATAACAATTAACTTGTTAGAGCATCCCCTATAGTGTGAAGTATTAGGGAAGTTTGGGATAACAACCTTAGTGGAGAAGTTTGAAGAAGAACTAAAAGGGTTTAGGGAAGAAAGGGGATGTGGTATTACTTCCATGGAAGCAATAAAACTGTTGGGGCCTACCTCACTTGCGCAGCTGGGCGCATGTCATGCACATGCTTGAATCAAGGAAGACATATTGGTGCTTGTATTGCAGTGCCCATCTCCAGGGCCGGTCCTGCCTATAGGCCAGGAGTGCGCCCGCCTACGGCCCAGGATTAAAAGGGGACCAATTTTTTTTTTACTATTATGATGCAAAGATGATAGCCGATTTAAAAGATTACTCATTTTTAGGTTTAATTGGAAGAGGCCCATATATATATGATTTCGTTAACAAATATATAAACATAATTTAATAAATATTCAATTAAATTCTTGTCACATATAGAAGAATATATAACAACTTTCTCATCTCAACATCTTTTTCTCTCTCTCTCAAGTCTCAACATCTTTTCTATCCGAGGCCTTGTGGCCTAGTGACAAAGGTGGTGATATCAAGGGACCTGGGTTCGATTCTCCCCGCCAGCATGTGGCGGGTCAATTAATTCTCCCACATTATATGTGGTCAATAGTTGGGCCGTGTGTGCACCCGGGTCCACCTCCACCCGCCGGCCAGCCGGGTCGGCCAAGATGGGCCCCAAAAAAAAAAAATCTATTTCTGTAAATTTAAGTAAATTAAGGCAGGTTGGTGTGCCACTTACCAACTTGTCATTGGAAGCACCAATTAATTATTAATTACGTACGGATGTAGGTTCTTTAATTTGATTTAGAAAAAATAACACCTCATCACTTGTTGAGATATCTTGCTTCGGGTTGTGGAGACTAATGAATCATGTGCTTCATGCTTTTCTGTACGTGTCCTTTGCTTCCTTTGGCTATTTATTTAGCTAATTCATATTCTAATTAACCTATTCTGATAGTTGTAGTAAACGAGGGTGGGTTTGGGTTGTCTTCCAATACGAAAGTCCAGACCCCTTTAAGAATTTTGATGACTAACTGTGATCACGCTTATATTTATATATGTGTTGTGTGTCTAATATTAATTAGTGCATGGATATATTATTGACAAATTAAGTCGTTACAGACGAGGTTTTGCTTTATCTAGACATAACGAGGTATGTAGAGTAGACCTTAAAATGAGAGTTTATCATTTATAACGTAACTCTCAATTTAGTACACTAGTACTTAGTCCGTCGAATTTCGATGGAAAATCACTTTATATTGTGGATATGTAATTACGATAAATGGACCAATTTTTATATCAAGAAATACATTCATTTCTATTCATATATAAGTTATATTCGGTCAAATTTTGTCATAGAATCACTTTACGTTTTAATTTACTTGTAGAATTTTTTTAAAACAACTTTAAATTTGGCTAGAATTGAATCACCCAGAGTTGTTGATAGTGGGGGCGAGTATAATGATGAAACAAAACGATGATGCTAGGGTCAGCCCCCCCAAATCGTTGATATCGGCGAAGCACAGCGATGACCGGAATGATGAGGTTAGGTTCGCCATTGGAACCTGTCTAAAATGTGTATTCCCGTACTCATCTTAAGTTTGATTAAAAAGTGAATTTAATACTCATTATCGTGTAAAAATACTCAAATCCGTTTTAATTTATAACTGTAAGTTGTTGCTCTAATTAGTTATATGTTACCAATAAAATCACCTTATAATAGGAATATCCCTTTATATAGATTTTGAGTCGGTAATAAGCAATAAAATTCAATATGGGATACATGATTTATAAATATATTTATTAAAAATATAGAAAATGTGATCTAAATAAATAAAAATAGAGGATTTGGATAGAAATCGTCTATAAATACAAGTCTAAACTCATTTGTTACGTCGGAATTATTATATTTTTTTATCCATTTATAAACAGAAATGTGTTATAGTATCAAAACTTTTCTTCTACAACAAATGGGAATTCTCAAACATTCATTCATCAACAAATAAGAGTCACTGAGATTACATTGTTGGGCTTCTTCGGGTGTATGCATTTTCTTATTCATTTACTTAATTATGTCTATTTAAATTACAAATTGCTCTTACCCATATTTCAAATTCCTCCCCCATTGTAATAATATTATATTAGTTGGGAATTAAGATTGGCTAAATTAATTTTTTGAAAAATATATAATTATTTATATTGTTAATAAATTAATTAGCCAAATTATATTTAAGATAACTATAACATAATTATGTTTCTTTTTCTTGACAAATGAGACAATATTAATCCCTTTTTTATATATGTTTTTATTTAATAAAATTTTATAAATATTTGATAGGAGATAGGAGATTGGAAATAAATATAAAATAAATAATCTATAAATGAAGAATTTAGAGGACTCAAATCAATTTCATATTATTATTATTATTATTATTATTATTATTATTATTATATAGATGTAATTAATTTATATCCAAATCAATTCTTATTGCGGAACTAAGAACCTATCACAAACCCACGTTTTTTTGCATCTAATGGACGAAAATTATGACAGGTGCGTGAATTATAGTATTATTATATACTATTATGAAAATCAAAGTGATGAGCCATATGTAATAAGATATCTAATAGTTGATATTAAGATTAATATGTTTGGATAGTATTTATAAATAAAATATAACTGTTTTTTATGAACGTCTGAAAAAAATATGAAAATTAAGACTAATTTTTATGGAAAAAAAGAGTATATCTTATAAGCTTTTGGATCTTATAAGTTCTTTAAGTAAGCTTAGCCAAACTTGGCTTGATGAAATTATTCCGTCCGACTTGCAGAGAACAGGAATAACGCAAATTTCCTTTTATTGCAAGCAGGTAAGTACATACAATGAGCGAAGTTGACCAAAACTACGAAGAGCAGTTGGTTTAATGCCCAAGATTCAATTACATAATCTCGACTCATCATTTTGCATGATGGATAAGTAAGAAAATCAAGGAGAAGTAACACTAATTAAACTTCTCATTTAGATTTGGTGGCATAAACCCTTTATCTACCACATCTGATCCTCCCTTGTGAAGTTGCATAAACTGCATTGCTGCAGTCATCGGAGGCCGAAAAGGCCAGGGCACAACACCAGCAGCTAAAGCAGGGGGAGAAGGAAACTGAACGTGTCTTACAGAGCTAGAAGCAGCCGTTGCATCTGTATCTAATCTTTTTTCCTCCACATTCTTGCACTGTAAATCAATTTCCATATTTTGAGTCGGATCGGGTCTCTGAGCAGCAGAAATTCCGACAGGAACCTTCCAGAATGGTGTCCCAAGCATTGCTTGGTTGTAAGCCCGGTGGAAACTCTCTTTGCTTTCAGCAGCAGCACTCTCTTTGCCTTTGGTCTGAAGGGATGTGCCTAAAATTTCAGTGGGTTTTGTATGCCTGTTCTCGGTGTGCTTGTCGAGGGGAGTTCCTTCAACTAGATCACCTCTAGATGATGATGAGCGCCCAGAAGAAATAGTGGCTGTTGGAAATGCTTTCTCTGGAGGAACAACTGGATTGTAATTTGATGGAAGAAGATCGTCCCAATTTTCCAATAGCTCTTTATAAACCTTCCGTAAAGTGACTTCTGTAAGTCCTGTCACCTTGCAGATTTCAGCTTGTGTCTTGCGCTTATCTTCCAGCTGACAGGCCAAATAGATAGCAGCCGCAGATATGCTTATTGGATTTCTGCGTGTGCAGAAACACTTGTTGATCACAACCTCACCGATGTGTGTTGCCAGCTCCTTTAATGTTCAAGAGGCAACAATTATACAAAAATATATAGGGCTATATGGGCATTACAACTAGAAATGAAAGTCTCACAGAGATACAAATGTAAAATCAATTACAAAAACTGCCATAAACAACAATTATCATGCAGAATGGTGTCTCTGGATAGTTAATGCTTGCGAATGTGGAGAAAAGATTGTTAAATCAAAGCGAAGGAAACACCAACATCCTTCCTTTTCTCTTTCTTTCTCTTCATACAAAACAAGCTTGGAGAGTACTTACTGACAGCATATTTTGCTGTCGAGCAACTGAGAGGACTTCTAATACAAAAATTGTATGAAATCTTCTGAGTGTTAAGCACAGCTTAGCTTCAATCAGACAAATACAAGGAATCTTCAAGAAGCAGATTCAAACAAGTACCTGAGCAGACTTGTTGAGTTGGAGAAGTGTACAAAACCTAGGCATGTGTACAGATATCGAATTGCTATTAATAGGTTGACTCAGTTGTAGAGCTTCTCCAAGTATCTTGATGTACTTCCCTATCTCCTTCTGCGGTAAATTTGCGGCAATTGATATTTCCTGGTAATTGAAGACAACAGCTTAGGGACCCAAGGGATACAACAAAATAAAACTATTGCTTGTTTGCAGTGGTTTAAGATACTCTAGCTTTTTTTCCCAAATATTGACGAATTTAGGAGCTAACACGAGACCATCTATTTTTCTTGGCTTGATCTTGCGGAGAAGTCAAATGGTCAATAGACATTTGGTCTGGTTTCGAATACAGTTGATCAGTCACACCAAACCCTGTGCCTATTTGTACTGGCCACTCTGTATCATCAATGTATGTATCTAAATTATCAATCAGCATGTAATCTCCCTTTAGGTGAAGGAAATTTTATAGCTTGTGTTCATGATTTGCAGGTGCTTTCCATTCTCAGAGGTGTGTTTCTTTACTACAAAAACCCATTCTCTATAACAGTAAGACAAGTCAGCATCAAGCTCATTGCATAAACAAGCAAAACTATCGAAGTTGAGATTATGCTTGTTTTCGTCTCTGTTCAACTTTTTTCAATTTTCTATTATGCAAAATCCCCAAATCAAGTATGTTTCACGCATCTCCAATGTCTACTGGCACATTTCCCAACCCGAAATTATTTATCACAACCAAATATCACCATTGCAGTGGGACATTTGCCCTAGGTTTTACAAAATCAAATGCATAAACCTAAAAAAAAATCAGATTCCCCAAAATATAATTGCAAAGATGAACAACAGAATCCAATTACCTGTAAAGTCCTCGGCTCCTGAGCTTCTCGAATCGCCTGCACGAGGGCGGCGGTGGCGAGCGCCTCAACACTGCGGTTCCTCAAACAAGTGGCGGAGGAGCAATCCCTAAATAGCTGAAACGCGTGCTCCGAGATATCACAATCCAATCCGAGAATCGAAGCTACATCGATTATCTGCAAATAAGCCCTCAAATTATCGACCACGACGGAGGGGCCTGATGCGGTCCCCTGTGATGTAGTTTCGAGGACCCGCTCCAGCTCAGCGAGGTGGCCGGCGAAGGAGAGCGAGGAGTGGGCGAAGACCGGGTAGGGCTCGAGCGACCAGGTAGAGAAGGCGGTGATGAAGCCGGTGGGCTCGAAGGGGTCCTCGTCGTCGTTGGGGGTTTTGGGGAGGGGGAGGTCGGAGGTGACCAGGCAGAGAGGGGAGTCCTGCGCGCGAAGGTGGAAGAGGTGCTGCGGCTGAGTCTGGCGCTCCTCCACCACGCGGCCGCACGATACGCACTCAGTTATGCTCCGCCCTGAGCTGCTGGTGGCGCACCGTCCCTGCCCGGAGGAGCAATAGGGGCAACGCATTTTGGGATGGTTAATGGTAGGTTATTTTTCTAATTTATTGTTGGGGTTTAAGCATTTTTATCTTACTAGTTCCGTAGAGTATATTTTATTATTTCATACTTTATAATTTTATTTTATTTTTAACTTGGAAATGGGAAATAGTAGGATTTGAATCACACATCCCTATATTATAGAGAATAGACCGTATTGTTCTAATGTCTCCGAAAATACGTAGTTCGTAATTATTAAAAAAGTAAACATGGTACACACAAATTCCTCATTTAGATTAATCGAGTCTTCGACTTAATAGTTGGAGCGGAAGTATCACAACACCAAACCCCAACCTCTGCATATGACCAATGGTCGTGACGGTCAATGGGTGTGGTTGACGCTCTAACTTGTTTATTTAATTAATTGACTTACAAAGACTAGAACAAGCATATCACTTAATTAAACAAACGATTCGATTATTACACCAAATAATATACCAGCTAACTTATCAGAGGAAAATGATGTATTGTGAGCAATATATTGGAAATTGGAATTCATAAACATAAATAGTCATAGCCGAAACGACTTTATGATATATCAAAGCACATCAAGTTTAATTAGGTTCAACAACGACAGACAATGGAACTAACCCTTTAGGTTGCAATGTAAAAGACAAAGATAACAACGCAGACAAGTACGAACCATGCCATCGTGGCCCACATCCAGGCATCTAGAACGATTCTGCACCCATCTCATCCCTCCTTCCACCATCTTTGCACATCCTGCAAGATTTTAAAGAGAGAAACCAGAAAACACCCAAAAATCGAAACTGAAAGCAGAAATCAAAAAAAAAATCATCAAATTCGCTGGAAGAATCGAACTCAATTCAATCAACCCAAAATTCGAAATTAAAACACATATTCATAACAACACACAGGCTCAGATCTGGAAATTTTCGATCATCATAGCCATACAAATCGAAGAAAATTTCCAGCGACCCCCAACAGAGAAGAGATTTCCGGCAACCCCCAATAGAATAATTACATCCAATCGAAGAATCCCAGAAGAAAATCGAGTCGAGAAATCAAAACAAATAGGCTCATATCTGGGTAAAATTATCATAGCCATACCATAGACACAAACTCACCCTTCAACAAATCCGTCAACATTTCGAACTTTTGAGGCTCGGATCTGGAAAACCAAATCAGCACTGTTGTCGACACGCCTCAAATCCGTCACAGGCCGACATCATCACTGCCTAAAACCAAGTGAGATGGCCGCCGTGGGTGTAGGCACCCACTACCACCGGCCACATGCACTACCGCCGGCTGCCGTTCTAGAAGTCGCCGACGGCAGACAGAGAGAGTTAGAGCAGAGTGCAGAGAGAAAGAAATAGTGAGCCGACGAGAGAGAGAGAGTGACCGAGAGCAAAGGGAGAGAGAGTTGCATGTCGAGAAGGGAGAGAGAGAGAGAGAGGGCAGCGTGAGAAATAGGGGTGTAACAGTGAATTATCGCACCATTTAGGTGCGATAATGTATCTGGCCTCCATAGCAGAAACGACGTCGTATTACTGTGATGTTAAGCGGGCCGCAATTAATTTATCTTGACCCGACGGGCCGAGATAAATATTATCATGGCTACCAAACAACCTATTACTACTGTTTGGCCATGACTGTTTATCTTATCTTGGCCCTTATCTCATTAACCAAACATAGCCTACACATATATATTGCAGACACGTATACACAGTACACACAATTGAAATAAAAGATTTGAAATTGAATTAGAATATCATAACTTCAAATTCAATTTTATATAATTACAATTTCAAATCAATTCCAAATCTATTTTCCCATAGCATATTTGGATTCATGATATTATCCACAATTTCAACATTTAATAAAATTTTCTAATAAAATTCCCTTTAAGCAATTGGTCGACATCGTAAGATTTCAGCATAACTATTAAAAGTTTGATAGCTCATGTACTTAATTGTTGTTTTCCTTATATCGAGATGTAATTATGGAAAATTTGATTAGGTGCTATACTGTCAAATTTCAAATTAATGAATTGTAATTATCCATATACTGGGATAATTATGTGAAAATACCTCAATAATATGATAGTAATTGTGATTTTCATTTAATCAAAAAAGAATTTTCCTCCACATTATTCACGTGAATATCTAGTGTGCTCAAAAAAAAATTATAGTATTAAAACTTCATTGCAATTGTTCATACATTAGGTAAATTGATGTTGGGTTTAAAATAATAATTTCGTGTACAGAATCAGATATATCTCCATTCAATAAAAACATACCTATTTTTCTTTTCGTCCATCCCATAAAAATATATCTACTTTTCGTATTCGTTCGTCCATAAAAATTTACACATTCTTTTTTATATTTTGTGCACACTACCCCATCACAAATTGTTATAATAATACTCTTTTTATTATTATTTATTTACAATCATTTTATATAATAATGCACCTAGAGTGAAATTGTTTGTCCATTTACCATACAACACTAACTTTTTAAAAACCAATGCCTATTTGTTTGAGTATATTTTTATCGGACGAATGAAATATTATCAAATAGGTTGACAAAGTAAATTAAATATAGCACTAATTCATCAAATTAATAATAACTTTATATGTATATAATAATAACATTATTAACTACAAATATTAGTTCCATATATAAATACGGATTCCCAAAGCCTTTCCACCAAATCAGTCGGCTATCGACGACGAAGCCCTAAATCAGTCCCAATTATTACCGTCTCTGGCGATCGCCGATTCCAATCTTCAGAAAGCCCTAATTCAACCGCTGGAAAAGGATGGGGGACTATGGCGATGCCATGATGCGGAACCAGAACGCCGCCGTTCAGGCCCGCACCAAGGCACAGAACCGCGCAAATGTCATGCAACTCAAATTGGTAATCTCTCATCGCCCAATCCAATTTTTCATCAGTCGCGATCTAGGTTTTGTTTTGTTTTGTTTTTTTTGTTTTTGTTTTTTTTTTTGTTTTTCTGTTTTTTTTGATATGATAGGTATCGGCTTTATTTTGGTGTTAAGTTTCTCAAATATCTGACAGTTATAGATGCATAGTTTGTCGCGTTGTATTTCTCCAAGCGAGTTTCAATAGTCATCCTCTCTCCCCTATAAATTCGCTAATATACAATTTTAGTAAGTAGTTTTCGGGGGATTGCTTGATGCATGTCCCTGGATTGCTATGTCTTGTGGTTTGTCACATGAGGCTGTATGTAGTGCTGTGATATGGGAAAAAGTTGGAATGTAAAGAGCAAAAAGAAGGACTTGACTATATCCGTTTTTCTATAGTTCAATTATATTCCATCTTCATCATGGGTAGCTGGGATTGTATTTTATTCCCAAATTGTACATCTAGTGATTAATGGTAACATAATCTGCAGATTGGTCAGAGTCATCCAACTGGTTTAACTGCTAATCTTCTGAAACTGTTTGAGCCCCGCCCACCTTTAGAATACAAACCACCACCTGAAAAGAGGAAATGTCCACCATATTCAGGTTTATGCTCGTTATAACTATTCTAAAAGTATTCATTTGATTTGTTGGTAGTTTCGCAATGCTAACTATTTATTATATGTTTTCATTTGCTTTCCCAGGAATAGCTCAATTCGTTAATAATTTTGCTGAGCCGGGTGATCCTCAATATGCTCCTCCAGTGCAGAAGGGTGAGACTCCGGTAAGTCTTTTTTCTGTCTGGATATCTTGTGATGCATACAATTAGGAAGTTTTGCAATCTCTAACCTTTACTTTGACTTGATACCTTGGAAAATTCTTGCATATGTGGGGAAAAGAGTATTGGCTGATGTAGCTATCTATATTATATAACATAAAAATGGACTTATGTATTGTCGTACTTTTAGATGTGTCGTGGATGTGCTGGCATGTTCTTGATTTAGCTAGAAGCATAGCCACCTGATTTATTTATTCTTTGATTCTTGTTGTATTGATCTTCATTAATTTCCTGGGTATGGTGATGTTAATGTTAATGTCTCAGAACGGGCCATTAAACATTATGTGTGTCCAGATGTGGGATTATGTGTTTGTTAACCATTGATAAGGTATCTTATTAGCAGGTTTAGGTGTTAACCGCACATGCTACTGATTTTGTAGGATGGGAAGTTTTTAACATTTGTCTAAAGAACTCAGTTTGGACAAGTTTTATATTATATTATTCCCCCGGGTTTTGAGAGATTGAGAATATGAGATGGTAGTTGCATTTTCCATGTTTAAAAGTGATACTAAAGATACCCCAGGTTCTACGCTATAGTTTTTATACTATCTCTGGAAACATGCAATAAATAGATTTATCTTCTCTTATTTGTGCAGACAGAAAGAAGGGCTAGGATTCACCAACTACGGTTGGAGGAGGGAGCCAAGAAGGCAGCTGAGGAACTTGAGAAATGTAATTACTTCTTTCTGTATCTTTATATGGACAATAAAAATTGGCCACACTTCATTGATGATACCAAAAGATGACCTCTTCTGTTTTCTCTCTCTCTCACTCTCTCTCTCATTTTATCTAGATCATATATCTATATCCTTGTAAAAAATTCTAATATTGCAACTTGTAGGACTCAGCTTTTTTCATACATTGCTATATTATTAAGATATCTTGTGTGCAGATGATCCAAGTAATGACCCCAATATCTCTGGAGATCCATACAAGACATTGTTTGTGGCTAGGCTTGTGAGTAATAGTGCATATCAGTAATTCTTTTTCCATCCATTGTCTGGTATTGAGCCTAGTCTTCTTACATGATGTTTTGCTTTTCAGAATTATGAGACAACGGAAAGCAGAGTTAAAAGAGAGTTTGAAGCTTATGGTCCTATCAAGCGGGTAGGTATTTTGGAACACCCAAGTGTGACACTTGGGTTGTTGGCTTTCAAGTTTGGTAAGAAATTTTACATGTGTTTCAAGTTTGGTAAGAAATTTTACATGTGTCTCAGCAGTGCCAATCCAAAGCATTTACTCTTTATCTACTAAAATATGCATTAATCATTTAACTAAGAAAGATTTTCCCTTCAAAGATCCCTCACACACAGATAAAAGAAACAAGAGAAAAGCTTATGTTGTGTTAATACAGGGCTTTGTTGCTAAAATGGGGGTTGGATTTTGTATATCTTGTTAGTTTTGGTCAGGGATTTTGTTCTATATCTACAAGACATTTTAAAAATATATCTACAAGACATTTCAAGTATTTTTAATCTAAATAACTTTCATGATCACTTTTCCTCTCATCATTATTATTGAAGTACATTGGAAATAGTAATCTCATATCAATCATTAGTATGAAATCCTTTTGCTCAATATGAATGAAAATCACAATTATGTAATTTGACTTCTCCACACCTGCAAGTTTATAGTATTTGGTATTACCACTTGAACCTCAGTGGACGGTAAGATCAGGTTTGGGAGTTCCCCTATAATTTTGTCAACATGATTAGCATTAGGTTATATTGATATCCCCTATTCCCCTCCACTCTTTTGGATTCAGAGTTCTCCTTCATCTCTTCACTCAATAGAGTTTAACATGTAAGTACCAACCATTTAAGAGGGAAAGTATTTCCATCCGTTTGCTTTCCATTTATTTTCTTCGAGGAATCATTTTAAGTCAAAAGATGATGCTTCATTCAAGAGAAGGTAATACATTAGTTTGTGAAGAGCAGTGATGCTTTTTGCCTTTGGATCTTACTTCAAGCTACCAGGAGAAGCAAATTTTACACGTGGTAAAACACATTGGGTGTATTAGCATCTCTCTCTTTTCGTTCTCTTGCTTTTTCTAGTACAGAATGACTTCTACTACTAAAATCTTACTTTTGGATTTAAAGGCTGTCAAAAAAAATTGCTTCAGCACTTCTCAAGGTATCCCGGTATTGAATGTTACTTATAGTAATTTTCAATGTTATTTATTTAAAAAACAAGTCCCTGGTAAGGGGAGGTTAGTGTACATGTCAACTGGTAAATTCGCTGCCGTTTTTAGTCACATCTAGCAATGATGGTGATGCATCTCGCCTGGAAGCTCTATTATTGAAAGGTGAGCACGGCTAATTAGGCATAGTGCCTGTCTGCCGTGCCCTTGGCTTATATTACATAGTAGTAATAGGAATCCAAGCTGTTATTTAAAAATGTTCTTTTGCTTTAGGGATGCGTCTATTTCTATAGTCAAGCTTATTAACCAGGACATTTGGAGTTTCAGGTTCGCTTGGTTACCGATAAAGAGTCAAACAAGCCTAGAGGCTATGCCTTCATTGAATATGTGCATACACGAGACATGAAAGGTTATATAGCTTCCACAATTTTGTCCTTTTTTCTCCCCTCCAATCAGCATTTGGCTATAATTGTCCATATGTCGTGCAGCTGCATATAAACAAGCTGATGGCAAAAAGATTGATAACCGGAGGGTTCTTGTGGATGTTGAACGTGGTAGGACTGTCCCAAATTGGCGACCTCGCAGGCTTGGTGGTGGACTTGGAACAACTCGAATTGGCAATGAAGATGCCAACCAGAGGCCTTTAGGGAGGTAATTCTAGTTATATTTTATCTATTCAGCACTTGCTTGCATGACGAGACCTTGGAAACTACTCCTGGGAGATATAAGGGTCAAGTTGAGATCATTTTTGTACATTCATATTGGGCAGAAGCAACTAGGTCTTGAGATGTTAAGGTTTGGAGTAATTTTTTCAGTTTGTTACCTGAACTTATATCTAACGCTATATCCCTATTCTGATGAAACTAATTTTATCCACTCTTTTGCTTATTTTTTCACTTGAGCTTTTTCTCATTATATTCACAAGTTGCAATTGTAAGGTCAACAGTATTCTATGCTCTGTAAGATACCCCACCCTCTGCCACCTTCCCTTCAAGTTAGATTTCTTTTTCTTAACAATTTGCTGATGAATTGTGATACTTGGGAGGATGAATTCTCCTCTAGAGATAACATATGGCATGGTCTATATTCTCCTGGTGATGTTTAAATGGAGATTACAGGGTCGTATGGAAAATATATGATTAGTGTAATATTCATAACTGCAAAGAAAAGCTGTTAGGAAAATATGACTATCTTATTAATTTTGTTTTGGCATGTTGGCATATCAGAGAGCAAGTGCAGTCTGGAGGAATATCTCGATCTGAGGAGCCAAGGGGTGAAAGAGATAGGTAGTTGAAGATTTACCAGCATAAAACACCAACTATTTTTCTGCTATGCTAAGTGATTCAGACAAATTACCTTGCACAGATATTGAAACTGCAATTATTTTCCTTATATTTTCGTTTCACTCTTCCAGGGACAGGGAGAAGTCCCGAGAAAGGCCAAGGGATAGAGATAGAGAAAAATCTCGTGAGCTGTCTCACGAAAGATCAAAGGATCGTGATCATAGGGAGGATAGGCACCATAGAGATAGTGACAAAACCAAAGAGAGGGAGCGGGAGAGAGACCGTGGCCGAGATCGTGGAAGAGACCGCGAAAGAGACCGAACACGGGACCGTGATAGGGGTCGAGACCGGGACCGGGGCCATGAGCGTGACCGGGATCGTGACAAGGAGCGTGTCCATGACCGTCATCGTGAGAGGGACAGGGAAAGGTTGAAGGACTATGAAATCGGGGAGGATCAGGATCGTGGCCGTTCACGTGACAGAGATTATGAGTATGAACATTCTGATTCGAAGCATGAGAGGGGAGAAAGAGAAAGGAACTATGATGGTGTGGATGCAGAAGATGGTCGTGGGTGGCCTGATCAGCCTGAACATGGACATGGACGTCCAAAAACTGAGCATGATCGTGGGCATTATGAATATTATGGAAACCAAGGTCGGGGGCAATACGACAATACTGACAAGGCGGGGGATTATGATCGATACAGAGATTATGACCGTGATAAAGATCGCTATGATCAAATGGATGATGATGGTTATGCTTATGACCGAGCTGCATCTGAGCCACAAGACAGGGAGTACCGGCGTTCTGATAGGTCTCTTTCTCATGAGTACGAGTATTGAAACTCACGATGAACCCAAATATGCCATGCCCAACTGACAAGGTCGCAAATCTTGTGATGTGTTTCTCTTGGTTGCCACTTGGACTTTCTAGACCAGATTGTTCTGCCATCGTTTAACCATGGATTACGTTGTTTGAAGTTTATGTATGGTTGTATTTGGTACGCTTTTCCTAGCTGGAACTTTAGAATTTAATTACTCTGTATTTTGTGATGTTACAGTTGGGCTTGATTTCCAAAAAAACTCGTTTCCAGTCTTTTGATATGATTTCTGGTGTTGTATTCGACGGGGGTTGATCTTTTGAGCTTTGTTTTGAATGCTTGCTGTTGTGATTTTTATTTCATGAGCAGGTGTTTGCCTATTAAAGAAACTGTGAAGTGAAAATAATTGAAACTTGCTGCAAAGTGAACTGGCTTGTTTGAGTTGGCCAGGTAGTTTTGTCATGTTGGCAAATCCGACGGTTACATTAGCTTCAATTAGCGGGAATTTTAAATCGAGTGAAGGATTTGAAAAACAATTAAAATTTGGAGTATTTTATATCAAACTAGAATTTGTACAAACTTGGTATTTTATGACAGTTTTCTCTAAAAACTACTATTTTCGTCTCATAGAAAATATGGGCATAGATTTTAAGAAATCTAGTGTCGTTAAATGGTCTTACTATAGTGTTTTTATATTATGAATGGAGAAAATATCTCATTTTAGTGGTATTGTTATATAAAGTAATTGTAAATAAATTATGATAGTAAAAATATTATTATAACAATTTGTGATGAAATAGTGTATAAAATAGTGGAGAACTTTGTTTTTTAGTTTCTGCAAATGGGTAAGATGCATGAGCTACTTTCCATCTAGCCGGATGAAACAATGCACACACTTCTACCCGGTTGGGTGAAAGAGTGTACACTTCTATCCGGCCGGATGAAACTCTAAATTTGATTTGTTGACCTCAAAGAAGGCTAGATGAGTTGTATCTAAAAGATGAGACTCTTTTGCCATATGAATGGATGCTGAGGATCAGTAGATCTTATTTTGTCCACCTTTTATGGTTACTTTTTGGTCAAAATTTCGTATTTAGCTGCCAAATTCATACTTTATCGCATATTGCCTCCGTTTTTGATTAACTATGTTCGGTTGTCTATTTCTTTTTTTAGGCACTTGTTTGTTGTTGAATACTCTTTCAATGGCCATTACAAGGCAACCGTGTATGCTTGTGAGAGTTATACGTATAAACTTTCCTCCTTTAGTAACTAATTGGGCTGCAAAGTTATGGTTATAATAGCAGAGTAGCTTCTTCATGAAGAATAAAGCATGATCTTCAATTTCTCTTTATTTAGGTGCTTTATTGCTAAAATCAAGACTTGAATCTCCTGATCTTGTATCATGGTTGGAATGAAAGGAATATAGTTGCATATTGAAACATATATTTGGTGAGATATAGCTTGAAAGGTACACTTCCTGTTGACATTTATGATGCTATAAGTTTGAGTTTCCAACTTAATATCATAGTTTATCTTCATTTAGATACAACTCATCAAGCCTTCTTTGAAGTCCACAAATCAAATTTAGAGTTTCACCTGGTTGGTGGAACTCTCTGATATTCCAGAAAGTCCTACCCGGCCGAATAGAAGTGTGTGCATTGTTTCACCCGGCCGGGTGGAACTCGGTCGTGAGACGCATGAGCCTCATGTGTCATGCGTCTTACCCATTTGCAGAAGCTAAAAAAAGTTCTCATTTAAGAAACTTTTATCTTGTTTTCGCCTCTCAAATGGATTCCAAGTATTAATATGGAACAAATGGTGGAATTATCGCTTAAACACCCGAAGATCTAATAAGAAACATCAGTCCGAGCACGTACCTATCTTACACTTTGGTAATGTTGAGGATGATTCTTATTTCAAAGAACGAGTAATATTTGCTCCTACTATTGATGTGGTTGAGCTTATTAACCAATATATGGTGTCTCATAATAAATTAAAAGTATATCTAAGTTCGGATAGCACATGCAAGTCTGACTCAAATGCTACTATTTTTCAAAATATCCACACTTCCGAGTTCTTGAATACTTTGAATGCTCTCGTTCTCCAAACTCAAATGAGAAACATAGATCACTCCAATGAAATGTGCAATATGACAAGCTTGATTGTTACAAGATTCAGTACTCATGTATTGGAAAGAAAGGTATTGATGAGTCATAATGTAGGACAGAAAATTCTAATAACGATGATGTTATTAACTCCAATTAGTCCAAGGTTACCTTTCAAGTTCACCATTTGAAACATTTCATTTTAATTGAACATGGTTACTTAGGAGAGAAAATTATTTGGATGATTAGAAAATGTCCCACCATATGTAGTGTTAAAAAAGAGATATGAGCCCATAAATTTTACTCTGAAATGAAAATGGAACAACCCAAAATGAAAAAAATGAGACCTTTCGAATGTGATAGAGGAAGTAGTATTTAACAAATAAAAATTTAAGTGATATGCTAATTGCACAAATTGCAAAACCGAATAACTTATAACCTAATAAAAGATCTAAAAAGACATGCTACACATCAATCCACTTTAATTAAATTTTAATTATAATTATAATTCATAAATTCTAATCGAAAGTAAATTGATTCTAATTAAAATTTGATAAAACCTAATTAAGGCCCAGTCAACTCCACGTCATAAGTTAGGGTTAGGGTTCCTTCTTCACCATTTCATTTTCATTAAACCCTCTCAGCAGCTTCAGCAGCGGCGTTTCCTTACCTCACCGCCATGGTAAGCACTCTGGCACCGCCGCAGATATTTGCAATTATAATGTATGAATATATATATATATATATATTTAAATATGTATATAAGATAGTCTAATTGGCCCCTATTCGTTTGTGAAAATTCATGATATAACAGGCATCAGAGAAGAAACTCTCGAAGCCTATGAGGGAAATCAAAGTTCAGAAAGTCGTCTACAACATCTCCGTCGGCGAGGGCGAAGATCGTCTCACCAGAGCCACTAAGGTACGGCGGCGCCACCATATTTTTCGTGTACCTGGAAAATCACTTTCGTAATTCGTATATTATTTTGATTACTTTAACACCATTTAGTTTTGTTTAATATATTATAGGTATTGGAACAGCTTAGTGGCCAAATCCCTGTTTTCTCCAAGGGTAACATTCTCATACTTATTTTTCGTTTATATAGAACAATTTTAGGATGTAAAAGACTAAAAGAAATATTAAATTGCCTAGCTTTTTGTCTTGAAGCTCTACATCATTAAGTGAAATTTTAAAGGCTATAAATTTATTAATTTTTTATTTCTTTAAAATATATGATGTCTTGAAATGGTATCACAAATGTGATATCCACTTTTAAGTTTAGAGCATTGGTAACGGCGGCTTGCAGCGCGAGCCGGCCGTACTTTCCGCCCTTTGCCCGCCGTTGCAGGGCGGCTCGAGCCCTGACAATGGCTCGTCGCCCACCCCCACGCGCCCGTAGCACGCACTCGAGCGCCGCGACCAATCACAGCGCCGTACGTGACACGCGCGAGCAACTGCCCGCGATTTTTGACGTAGAGTTTTTTTTAATTCAAATTAAATATTTTGAAATCAGCCGGCAATGACTATTTTTATACAATATATATATATATATATATATATATATATATATATATATAGATAT
>JAYDZE010278059.1:0-17500 GCA_034509125.1 Monilaria moniliformis
GGGGTGGGAGGTCGGCCGCCCCCTCCCGCCGCCCTAGATCCGCCGCTGGTGGTTGGCATTAGTGTAGTAATGATGCAAGAAGGGCGACTTTAAGCTATCCAACTTATGACAAAGAGTTGTACGCATTGGTTTGCGCATTGCAAACATGGCAGCATCATATATGGGCCAAATAGTTTGTCATTTACACCAACCATGAGTCCTTAAAGCATTTGAAAGGGCAACATAAGTTGAACAAAAGGCAAGGATGTTTGATGGAGTTAATTCAAACATTCCCCTACGTCATCAAATATAAGCAATGTAAAAATAATGTAGTGGTTGATGTGCTTTCTCGGAGGTATGCCTTAATCTCTACACTTGATGCTATGTTGCTTGGTTTTGAATGTCGGGGTTCGTATGTTAATGATGCTAATTTTGGTGATTTATATCAAGCATGTGATAAGACTGCTATTTAGGGGTGAGCATTCGGTTTTCAATTCGGTTTTTTACCCAAACCGAACTGAACCAAAAATCGAATTTTTATAAAATTGAAACCAAATCGAACCGAATTATCTGGAAAACCGAAATCCAAACCGAAAATTGAAATTGCATAAAAATATCCAAAAAACCGAAATATATAAATTAGTTTTTTTTTTTTTTTGAACCGAATCCAACCGAAAAAAAAAATTCACCAAAAATCTAAACCGAACCGAATCGAAATCCAAAAAAAAAATAAATTAAATTTTGGTTTGCTTCAGTTTGGATATTCGGATATTGAGTATTTTGCTTATCACTACCTCCTACGGCATTGTCGAATTCTCTAACATATATGGAACTTAAATCTATGTTAGAGAAGAAACATTCCATGTTTGAGAAATAATCGAAGATCAACGTCGAAAAGGATTCGCACAAATAGTTTCTCGTATGTAACAACTCCTGGCAGTTTTGTAGAAGTAACATAACTTTATTTATAGTATTTCGATTGAGGCTTGTGAGATATCCACGTGAAGTTCTCTCGAAGTCGAAGAGATCTTATTGGAGGTCCTAAAAGCAAAAAAGGTCTTTTCAAGGGTTAAACGTGGCTCCGAAGTTTGCTAACATGAATTGGGTTTGTTGGACACTTTTGATTTGTGGAGTGACAAGAGTTGCAATATTCAAACTCTAGGAATATGTATATGATTCTTTATTTGATTTCTGCTTCCTGTCTAAATGCGATCTAAGTAAATTTGATTAGATTGTGTGAATTAAATTTGAATATCATTCTCTGAGATATTAGGCAGTCGAAAATCTTCAATGAACCCCAGCAGTGAGGGCGGCAAGAATGACAAAGAGCAGCAACGACATGGCGGAGGTGCAGATGAAGCAGGAGATTAGAAGTTTTTTCTTTTTTCTTTATCTTTTTGAGCACCTACAGGAGCAGGTGCACTGCTAGGGCTGACAAATCGTGTTGGTTGGGTCATTATCGAACTCAAACACGATCCGCACACGACAAGAACCCGTTAGCGATCGTGTTGACACGATAACAACACGATAGCGACATAAACCATGTTAGGGTAGATACTGAAAAATACACTCCGAGGTGTTTGTATCAACCTTATTTCTTAATTAATGAGAAGAAAGTATTTCATTGCATTAGTTTATCTTTATATTATGTTGATTTTATTCAATTACTTATAAATCCACAAACGAGTCCAGATCTTCTGCATTGTAGAGTAAATGGTGGTCACGTCATCACTAGAGGTTCTCTCACCCGGTGCCTTCAAGAAGTAAATAAGAATTTAACAACATAGATAGGAAATGGATTACGTATCATCTACGGTTGCAATGTTAGAACTAAAGTCTCCTAACCTTGGGATGACAAATGACATTAATATGGTATAACACTGAAAGGATCGCTGTGAGATAAGTCATTCTTGCTGAGTATTGAAGGATGAGATCTCGATTTTTTTAATCTCTGCATATAATATTGAGCATACGACATTGATTATTCATTGCTTTAACTTTTCAATAGGTGATGATTTTTCATAACCCAAAGAAATTATGATATCGTGGGCAATTGTGATTAATGTCTAGCACTACTAGGATAGTTATTGCATTGAATTGTGTCCTAGCTAAGCCCGGGTTGATAATATCCCAAGATGGTTTTGGTTTGAGAGTTCAGTATTAATTTTTATAGTGGTCTAAATTAATATTCCTAAGGGTTGAAATTAAATAGGGGCTCGATTCAATTAGATAAGCTCAATAGGGAAGCCCAAGTCCAAGCCCCTTTGATCCCTAATCTAGCCCATTTAAATTCTATGTATTGTATGAGGATGAAAAAGAAGGAATCAGATTTTATTTTTCCTTCTATAGATTTTGAGATTTACGTGAGAGCAGAAACACGTTCTCTCCCACTCACTCAATTCTATGAAACCGTCCCCTTCCATTCTTCTCTATCTTCTTATTCTTCATTATCTAGTTCCATTGCTTTGAGAGATTGTTGCACCTAACACTCAAAGTTAGAATACGAGAATAGATTAGATGATTGAAGATTGAATAGCGATGAGCAAAGAATTCGTCTCGTGGAGAATGAGCAAGCTATCTCAATCATTGGAAATCGTTTCTAAAGGTAAATTCCTACATTCATAGTAAGCATGACTTAGAGTTTAATTTCTCTAATGCATATTTTGTATGCGTTATAAATTGTAGGAAGTTTCTTGTTTGAATGCATGATCTTGTGAAATCCTACGTCATCCTAGGATCCTCAGGGTTAAAGGGATTTATTCATTGATTTCCCATCAAACTTGACACAACACTATAATCACACTATCTAATGATAACTAAAATATTAGAACATTAAAAACCTAACTTCATTAAAATAATCAAAATTTAAAAAATAAATAAAAAATAAAATAATAATAATATTAATTATTAATGTATTATCTTAGACCACCCAAAATTATGCTGACCTTGGATGATCTTTATTGATGTTGGTCTTGGCGGTTAGAGATTCGACTAAGGCAGAATTATTTTAGCATCTCCGCCATTTTACATCCATCATCATACACCACGTATTTATTTTCACTCGACAACAATATTCGCTATCCGTAAATGCTCAATCCCCAAATGAATTTGCCCATTTGCAGATTTCTGTTGCATCATTAATTAGTGCGCCCACTAGTTTGATTCCTAACCTTTTCCGCTCACAATTTATCGTGAGATCCGCCAAGCAGACAAAACAAGAGCTCTTGATTCGATCAACCCAAGCCCATACATAGAGACATAGAGTAAATCTTGCGCAACAAGATTGCTGACTTTTCTTTTTATGGCTGAATTGAAGTTTTTGCTGTTGATGAATTGCGTGCATTTATTGATTTTTGTGCTTATTTCGTGTTTGGTGGCAGAGAATGGGTAAGACTGAAGCGAATCGTAGTGCGGTGAAATCGTGCGATGGATCGGAGGAGAATTTGCTATCGCGTTCTCCGTCAGGAGAAGGGAAAGGAAAGAAATTGTGGAAGAAGGTGAAATACCAGCTGGTGGAGTACCACGCGCTGCCCGGATATTTAAAGGACAATGAGTATATACTTGCTCATTACAGGGCTGAATGGCCTTTGAAGCAGGCCCTGCTCAGCGTTTTCTCCATTCACAATGAGACCCTCAACGTTTGGACGTAAGAGTTTTATTTCAGCCATGCTTTTTTTTCTTCTTACTATTAGTATATTGTTGATGGCTTTGGTTTGTAGCATGGTTATTCATGTCTGCAATGTTTATATGACGTTCGTGGAAAGGTGTTATTTGCTATTATTGTCTTGAGAAATGCTATATTCTTTTTCGGCATAAGCAGAATCATCATAGGGTTGCATTTCATTTTAGATAATAATTTATAAAGAAAAAGGAGTTGAACAAAATAATTGGTGCAAGCTGAACATTTCAAACTGTCTGTGTCTTGCATTGCGATTACAACAAAGTCAGAAGATGCTTGTAGGCTCGAGGATGATCATGTGATCTCCCTGAGATTGTGGATGAAGCTATGTAGTGTCATACGATATTAACTCATTGATCATGGAGTTCTCTGTAGCTAGATAAAAAAATTGTTATGTCCAGAGCTTGAGTTCAGGTTTCTAATGTGGAGATCTAAGGCAGGGGATAGGCTTTTAGTTTTGGTTCAGTTCTCATTGATCATATTCTGGGTTATCTGTTTGTTCCCATACGTGCTCCTAGCTGTATCAACAATACCATGCAATAAGTTGTTTACCTTAATGGAGTCAATTATTTCTATGTCATGTAACCTCATGTTTGTCTTGCCTCGAAATATATTTAGTGAACGAGAAAGTTGTAAAGAGCTCATGGTTTCATAGATGGCAACTTCAAGTTTTCCCTCATTATTCGGTAGGGTCACGAGATCTAGTTTGCCAGTGCAAGAGCTCAGGGCACACTCTCTTTTGTGTTGTTGGTCGCAGGACATTTTTTCATACTAGTTATTTTCAAACTAGGATCCAAAAAACCTCATAAGTAACACAGTCATCTAGCTAGTAGTACCTTGAGAGCTAAGAAATGAGCTCTAAGATTTACTGCCTTAAACATCTTACTTTGTACTGTTTCATATCGCACTCAAAAGTAATTCAGTTTTCATCTCAACTTAATGCTTCAATCTGATTCCAGTACTATCAAATGACTGAGGTAGACATCAGACATAAAAATACAATTGCTCTAATTGGTAAAGGAATTGATGTATTAGGTTTAGCCTGCTGAAAGGTACATCTACCATCTTTCTACATGATTTTGGTGGTTAGTAGGACTGATTACAAAGTTCATCCCTGTTGTGGTGTCACTACCATATATTGCAATGTTTGGACACCATTTATGCAGTGTAATCCTGAAAAGTCACCTGGAGAGGAGCTGGCAGTGTTGAAAGATAATCATAATGGCTTTTGAAATATGATGTGTCCCAGTTTCACTGTTTGATGGCCTTGCATTTAATAGTGTACAAAAGATGTTGGTGACGTTGTGCTAATTTTTATTTTTGAGGTGTGGCTTCATATTAAATGCTGGTTTTAGAATAAAGAGCATGATAGAAAGATTCTACCACAAATAGGTATGTGGAGCATTGGGTTTGTGTTGGAAAAACATGGTTATATTGATTTTCTGGATATCTCATTTGTTTTTTCTGCTTGCCCTTCTTTTATTGTTGTCATTACTTTGGACTTATGTTACAGTGGTGTTTATGCCATTTTTACTTTCTTAGTATGGTTACATCTTTTGAAATCTTGCCCATCATTCATTCAATCTCTCTCCTCTGTGCAGGCATTTGATTGGCTTCTTCCTTTTCCTCTTTCTAACCATTTACACTGCTATGAAGGTTCCAAATGTTGTTGATCTGAATTTGCCAAGTGCACTCAGAAATGCTGATTTTCAGAAATTGCATGCAGAACTTATTACTTGTCTCCCATCCTTGCCACATATGCCTGATCTTCACAGACTTCGGGAGGAGTTGAAAACTTCATTGCCTTCAATGAACTTGTCACCATACTTGTCTAATTGGCACATTATGGAACTCCTCTCTAACTGTTTACCAGAGAATCTGACTCACAGCAACCACACTGATACTTGTGTTCTGGTACTCTACTTCCTCTTTACAGTGGTGTTTCTGGGTTGCGTACTCTTTTGCCTTATCCTTGACCAGCATACTTGAGGCTTCATGGGCATAACTAATTGAGAATCCCTTTTATGGTTTCATAACCTACAAATGTGAAGTTGTCGCCAGATGCTCAGATGTATGCATTTATTGGATGGTTTATATTTGAACTATATTGACAAATAAACTCTATCTTGATATCCTCATCTGGTCAGCAACTAGAGTGAATATAGCGTGTAGTGTTGTGTTGAATGATCACCTCGTCTTGAAGTTTAAGTAGATTGTATACTTTGATAACTAATTTATTATCATCACCCCACCCTTGATGTGCAAGCAGGTTACTTTGTCTTAAGCCTTACACGTAGAAACTTCTTTTAATGGGTGGCACTGAGATATTATTCATTTGGCTTGACCTTTAATATAATGTTGAATGATTACCTCATCTAAATCTTTGAAGTTGATAGGAGTATGACATTTTAACATGAGCATTTTGCATTAGTACCTTAGCTTGACTCCACAATTCACATGCTAGTCTTGGCCTCACCAATAGTATCTTTGACGATATAATGTTGGCCCTGATATCCGCTTCTGAAAATATGAGATACTCTAGATATGTTGCAAATCTCACTGATTCTTATGACATCGGTACTCGATGTGGAATCTTGCTTATTATCTTATTTTTTGTTTGTGACATTTGGGGCATGGTTCATTTACTTTTTCATAATTTTTATCTGCAATTCTAATTTCATAGACTGATATCACGAGATAGATATTTAGAACATGTGAGTTGATTTTTGTTAACATAATTTGCATTATTTAATTATTTTCAGCATCATATGAAAGAGGATGTGGCGAACATAATAGCTCCATTGTTGGTGAGGCCAATCACCCGTTGGCCATTCTTCGCTTTCTTGGGTGGGGCTATGTTTTGCTTGCTAGCCAGCAGCACATGCCACTTGCTCTCGTGTCACTCTGAACGCGTCGCATACATCATGCTTCGGCTCGACTATGCAGGGATAGCTGCCCTTATCTCGACATCCTTCTACCCGCCCGTATACTATTCCTTCATGTGCTATCCTTTCTTCTGCAATCTCTACCTGGGGTTCATTACTTTACTGGGAATTGGTACAATCCTGGCATCCCTTCTTCCCGTGTTCCAAAGCCCCGAGTACCGCACCTTCCGTGCATCCCTCTTCTTTGGGATGGGTTTCTCTGGTGCAGCCCCCATCTTACACAAGCTAATCTTGTTCTGGAACCAGCCGGAGGCGCTCCACACTACAGGATACGAAGTTTTGATGGGGCTGTTTTATGGCATTGGAGCATTGGTATATGCAATGAGAATCCCAGAGAGATGGATGCCGGGGAAATTCGACATTGCTGGCCACAGTCACCAACTCTTCCATGTTCTTGTCGTAGCCGGAGCTTATACACATTATCGCGCAGGACTTGTGTATCTCAGGTGGAGAGACCTGCAAGGATGCTGAGGAAAGGTCCAATTGTTAGAGTAAGTTTAGGTGGTAAATATTTCCATACAGTGGTAAAGCTGCCACCTTTGTGATGTTGTGCAGAAAATAATTGGATTAAATGCTTCAAGAAGAAAACTAGTATTACTACTGCAGTGTTAAATGCCATTTCGTGTTAATATTGTTTTAGTTAAGTCTAATATGTTTACAATCTAAGTTAATGATTATTGATGTTCAATGAAGTTTAGTGATTCACTCCTAAACTCGTACAAATGAGTACGGTAGTAAGGGCATCCACATTGGTAAGTTTTTATTTCCAGGTACTTATCTCTCAAATCACTGCCACATCAAAAGGTAACTCGTGTTTTTATTTTTTCCCCAACAATTTATTCTTATGTACCTAATTCCTTGTCTCTTTGATATATTCTTATTTTGGACCATAACGAGCCAAAATATAAAAATATATATTTTACTGATGCCACAGACAAAAACCCATGATCTTATATAACTGATGAAGGAGTGGTTGGGGATTTTAATGTTTGTAAGAAATGTTGATCTACCATCTTCAATGTTTCAACAGTGCGTTGGATTTTCACTCTAATATATTTGATATCTTCATCATGTTGCATTACAATGCACCTTGGTCCCTTGGTGCATGTTTTCTCAGAACTTGTGAGATTCTCCCAATCTGGAATAGTGAAAATTTACATTTATTAATTGCAAAGTGATTTTGGTACAGTGGCGCAAGTGAAAATATAGGTCTTGTTGCTACCAATCTTATTTGTGAAAAAATAACACACAACTCTTGCACATGATTTTCTCGAACATATTATAGTATCATGTTCGAGAAATATTTAGTATAAATAGTTCGGACATACATGTACTGCTAGATTTTTTTTTTTACTTGGAGGAGGGGGAGCAGTCGGGTTTGAATGCTAGTCCTTGCTAATGCGTTTTGTTGCCTACAGATGGCAGTCCCCTTGGGGATTATTCGTTAGATTATTCAACAAATATTATTAGAGCTTCCATTTTGAAGAAAAAAAGGAACCAACTAAGCTAAAAGAGCAAGTTACAAAAATTCTTATATTTATATATATTTGATTATATAGAAAATGGCTTGAGCCTATTTCAAGCATTTTCGTCCCCCGAGTCTCGTGAATGGCTTTCTGTTACTGCTATTACGAGTTGCCTATTTATTATGCTCTATCTCATAAATGATTTCATCCACAAATACATTTGAAATTTTAATAGTCTTTCTTTCTTTCCAAATTCGAGCAGTGTTCTAAAAGTTTTAATTACTCAATTGTCGCACCAACTTCACAACTAATTTCAGTTTTACTTTCTTTTAGTTCCATATCTTCTTTTATGTAATTTAATTATCACGATGATATACAAAAATATTCCCTGCCCTCATTATAAAAAGATGGTCACTTTTATATACATAAATTAAAAAAGTTGTGTTTTATATATAAAGTGGTAAAATCCACCAACTTTGAGTAATTTTTATGTGTAAAAAACTTCCCTTTTAAATATATCACTTATAACAGGACAATTCAAAATAATATAAAGAACACTAATAATGAAACGGAAGTTGTATATTATTTTCACCTCTCTCTTATCATCTTGTTATAATGTTATTTTACAAGCGCATAAATAACAAAAATAAAATAGTTAAATGTGATAAGCGGGAGATAGAGACGTGTGTGTTATATCTTGTTAGTGGCGCCAAACAATAATTTTAAACATTGTTTGGCCAAAATAAGAATCCATCACGCTCAGAGGCAGAGCAGACTGCATCTTTTTTAAGACTCCATCCTTCACTTATCATTTCAATTATAACATAGTATATACAAATATTGCTGTGCAGAATAAAATTTATTTCAATTTCCAAATTGCCTTGTACAGCAGGGTCAAGGTAGGCTTGACTAATCCTCTCATTTAAGTAAAGCAATCTACAGATTTCTTGAAATCACTCTTCTCTGCAGTATTAAGTTTCAAGAATTCTCTCTCCCCATTTATATCTACAGCTTCATGATTGTTCTTCCCTGCTAGCAACAACCATTGCTCCAGCTTCACTAGGTTCCTCATCTTCTTTCACTTCGGCACTAGATTTCTGCAGAAAGCCCATTCTTGCAAACCCGATGTTAAAAACCGCTAGTTAAATATCGATTTCAAATGTGTAATTGAGCATAGTAATATATTCATCCCAATGCAGACAGACACCATCTTCCCCTAATGCAAATATAAATTAGTCGTTCTGGTCCTGTTAAATATGAATCTCGATATACCGTTTCTAACCTACTCATGCTAGGATAGCTTAGCAGCCATCTGCAACCATCTTTCACAAGCAGAGCATCTGCACCTCAAATTCTCTCAAGACTTCTTTACTTGGCTGAATATTTAGAGAAGGAAATAGAGATACATTTATCTTTCCACCAAAGTTCATGCAATGATGGCTGCCCTAATATATCAAAGAGCAACGATATTATTGTGATTTAGATTCTTGAAATACATAAAAAAAAATGTGCATGAAGAGAATGCATAATCTTAACGAGCACGATAACATGGCCAAAACCATTAGAGAAATCGACAACTAGCATAAGATTCACACACATTCCACGAACATATAAGGGAAAAAAGATGCAGCATTAGAGATTTTTTCACTCAAAGATTCAGTTCCATAAGTAATAGCAGAAATCAGAAAACATAAAGCAACACACGGTGCAGAACTTCCCAAAACATGCAACAAAACCAAGGTGCAAAGATCCTTACTGATCAACACAAAATGGTAACGAGTCATGAAGGGAAGCAAGAAACATACCTTCTCTTGAGCAGTCATGAACTCATAATACTTGCGCATTAACATTTCTTCCTCTACCTACATACATTTACAAATTAAGTCAGCACCTGTTCTTTACCATGTATACTTAACACTCCAGAACTAATAGCATCAAACCCTACACCACACAACAAATAATTTCAATAGTCACATTCAAATTAGTGCCGATTTTGTAATACTATTCGAATACAATGGTTTAGGAGAAGGAAAGAAATCAATATGAAAGAGAATACCTGCATTCTGTGCAGTTCATGAGACATCGACCTGTATGCATCCATCAAAAGCTCCTTTTGATTCTCCAAATGCCTGCCAATCGTTAAGCAACCAAAAAAGAGTACACAAAAAATCAAATCAAATTTTTAGCATAACAAGAAATTAGGCACACAAAGAATGGGTTGATGAGGCAAAGAAGATATACTTGAGAACGTTTCCCGAGTGCTTAGGATCCATGTCGATATTCAAATACAGGCTCCTGAAGAAAGCGTGAATTGCAAAAGCATAACGTTTTATTGGTGTTTGTGTGAAGAGCCCTAGAACTAAAAATCAAAATTTAAGGAACAAAGACTGAGAAATTATAATTGAAGAAGGCAAACCGCGGTCGGATAGGAGATGAGTAAGATTCCGAGGTTTTAGAATTATGATTATCGATGATTCAGTTCACCACTGGCTGGATATAGTGGCATGCTGCACCTGCACCTTCGTTGTGAGAGATGAAATCGAGAGATAGAACGAAGTTAATGCGCTAGGCCATAATAACTCAGTACGAAAAATAATAAACCAAAATTAAGACAAAACTAAATTCTAATTTAATTAAATCTTCAATTTAATTAAAAAAAATACAAATTTTATTAAAATAATAATCTTTACCTTAATAAAAATTCTAATATTACATAATTAATATTGACAATTATATAATTACAATCATAAGATTATATAAATAAAAAAATAAAAAATTACATAATTAAAATCCTAATATTACATAATTAAAAATAGAAAAATACTAAAAACTTAAAGTAGCATGCCCAAATCATTTTGCGGATTGTCGACCATTCTCCAAACACCTCCAATTATTGATGCATCATAGTATTCGTGTATTTGCTATATACTTTTATTAACACATTGTACATGACGATTATGTTGGCCTCTCTCAGCGTCTCTGGGTCCAGCGTGTTGGTTGAGTCGCACTGCTCGAGGCCGGCCCTTTTCTCTTTCTCTTGGTCGCCTTCGTTCCGACCGGCCATGCCCGACTCGGCTGGAAGCTCCCTATATCGCTACCTTTCGCGGATCCTTTGTCGCCGCTTGTTGAGTAGTGGCTACTCGAGGTATGCTTCGTGCACTTGGAATATGAATCTATTCCACCTGCCCACTTGTTGACGTTTCGGACCCTCTTCAAGTGGTGACGTACTTAAATGGACTCCCGGTGTGGTTTTGGTAGACTTGCAAGGCAGATTTCAGAATATCCATCTCGCTTGCGCTGCTTGGTCATTCTTTATCCAAGTTGTTGTAGATTGCGTAAAACTTGGAGATTTTCGGGATCACTCGGTCGAAATGAGACCGAAGCTTATTCTACGTATGCGTCAGGCGTCTTCCGGACAGCGTGCAATGTATTGCAGCGGCAACTCTCTCTTAAAAAGCACTAGCTTTTTGGTTGTTTCCGACGACCAGATCTTTGCTTGTGTCTATGTACACTCGAAGATTCATTTCATTTCTTCGGCAGCGTATATCGCTCATACGTAGCGGTATATCGACTCGTCAGAGATTTGGATGTCGTCCAATGCTTGGGTAGGGAGCTCGTGGGGGTATGCCTCTTGGGGCGTCGACGTGGGATGCGTCGACGACTGGGCGGAACCCAGATTGTTTGGACCATAACCCTCACGAAAGAACCAATATAGCCATTGATTTTGGTAGTCATCGCCGGACATGGTGGCTTTCAAAAAATTAATGTGTGTGAAGAAGAAGAAGTTGAGAGAGGAAGTAGATAAGAACGAGTGTGAAAAATTGAGTGGGAAATGGGGATAAAAGAGGTTGGGATTATTACAAAAAAAGGGGGCGTAGACCACTGGGGGAGGGAAGAAAAATTTAAAAATTCGATTTTTTTGAATTTTAAAAAAATAAAAAAATTAAGCAGTTGTCATGTTGACGCCCACTCGTAGGCCCAATGAGTGGGTGCAACGCACGCCTCTGATTGGCCGCATGATGGGGGACGCATGGCGGGCCAGCCCACGCATTTTCCCTTCTTAGCGAGCGTCTCCCCCGCAGGGTCACCCGCAACGCATCTCGGGGGCGTCTCATTCCGGAGAGATGGGCCACACCACTCGTGTTGTGGGTGCCCTAAGGATATGTTTGGTATCCATATTTGCATGAGATGTAACTAATGAAGAGTTGGATAAAATATATCACGCCCATAAATATAGAAGTTTTGTAACACCCTTACTCGACCGGTGTCCCAATCGAATAAGAGATGACACAAATTCTAAAATAGTAACTTATTCAAATTTTAAAACCATTTTCGTGCCAAAACATTTCATTAAAAACTATTAAACTTGTAATTTCATATATAAATTCACAACTACACAACAATATAATCAACTTCATTTATAATAATTTACAACGCAGCGGAAACTATAATACGTAATTTCTAGATCATATACATGATCTAGATATATACTGAAAAGAGGATGACTAATTACCATCGAGGACGCAACAATTCCAAAAAAGAGTCAGACAAAAAATGTCAATGTCCAAGAAAAACGGGAAGAACGCATATGAGCTTCAACAAGCTTAGTAGCATATTCATCACTATAAAAACTAATTCTCCGGTTAAGATAACATTAATACGTAAGTTTAATTATGTTAATTTCCATTTTTAGTCAAGTACCCTTAATACTATGTTATTTCACATAATCACCTAATTTCTATATAGCACACATATAAATTTCACATTTCTTTCACACATGGCACAAAATTCACATTATATAACCGCAAAATCACATTATCATCCAATTATCATTTTATTTTTGTTATATAGAGCATAATCGTTTCCACAGTCATCAAGAATCACCAAATAGCACAATAGCCACCACAATTTCGCTTGGTGTCAAAACATGGGTATGTGGACTAATCGACTGTATAGTCATGATAACGGACGCTGTATAGCCCAATAGCGGGCGCCAAGTAGCCCGATAGCGGGAGCCATATAGCCCGTATTGGGCGACCACCACAACACCAATCAGTATAGTCCCGATAACGGACATTGTATGGCCTGATAGCAGGCGCCATATAGCCCGTATTAGGCGAACAACAACCACATCACATCACATATCCGTATAGCAGTACCGCAGTCCTATGGCATGCCAACTATACCTAATGAAATCCACCAAGCAACTAGGCAACACATATTTCGTCAATATTATTCTCACGTATAATTATGTTCGCATATGATCATTTTCATATTTATCTCATCACATGTATCATTTACATTATTCATATGCATAATCATCAACACATTCGTATCGACTTATATTACATTATTATTTTTCATATTTAATCAGTATCACGCATCCAAGCACATAATAGTCACACCTAAGCACATAAGATAATTAAGTTAATTCACATTATATCAACAAGAGAATTAGATCCTAAAATGAGAAAATGTTACCTCAAAAATAAGATTTACTAAGCTCGTCGACCTCCTAACATTCACGTCTTTCCTTCCCCTGCCGATTTTTGTTCGATAGGCCTTCACCTTGAATAAATCAATAAGTATATTTTAAAATCAATTCACATGTTCCAATATACTAAAGTTTATGTAGATTATTATGATTTTTAGGTCTTTTTAGCTAATTTCCCTTAAGTTCACCTATAACGTTTATTAGATGTTCTAGGTCGAGGGGTTCGATACATAACCTAATGATTTTATTTCTAAGCTCGACTTGCTAAATATTTAATGTTTATTAACTTATTTCATATTTAACATCTCTCAAACTCCTAAACTATTAACTTAGGTATTTCGATAAATTTCCAAAATCTAATAAACATTTACTGAAAATTTTCCAATCCAATCTTGACCAATTAACCAACATAATCCTAAATTCCTAAGCCTAGGGCTTTGGCCTTCATGGTGTTTCCTAGCTAGAGTTTCGATCCATTCAAAACAATGCCCAAACCACGATCAACGACGTCTAAACATTACATGAAAATCAATAATTCAAGAACTAATTCAACCTTGAATCAATAAATTTAATAGCCGATCACTCCAGCCCTTCAAACATAGACCTACCTCACGAACGTACACGATTACTTCGTCGATTCGCCGACAAACATCAAAGAAAATGGAAGAAAATGAGTTGAGGTGTTCTATGGAGGTCTACCGTGAACTTGCAGATAAAATGGGAAAAATGGTGCAATTTTGAGTATTTAAATTAGTTTCTTAGAATTATTTAAGTTAGGTTAATAATAATGTGCCATTTGGCACCATTCTATTTCTTTATTTAAATCTAGATTTCTCTTCATTTCTCTAGTCAAAATTTGAGGCTAGACACCCATCCTCATTCTAGGTTTGAATATTGGTGTGGGCAATAACTATCAAACCTATAGAACTATAAAAGAAAAAGAAAATAAAATACTACAGTAGAGAACGTGAATTCATAATAATGTTTTTTCTTCTTCTCTCATATTTATAGAATATGTATGAGATAGGTTAAGGATCTCAAGAAATTTGGACTGTGTCTCCCTATTGAACTTTTACTAATTAAATTGAGCTCCAGTTTAATATAAGCCCAATAGAATATTAATTTAGAGACAATTATAGAAATTAATATTAACTTACCCGTCCAAATACAAATTACAAATAATATGTGCTTCCTTTTGATTAATTTATTTTTCATGTTTAAGATTCTAATATTCATTAATTAATTTAAGTCTGCTGCTGGCTTTAATTAATTAACATCTTTTACCAAGAGTGGTCTAGTTCAAAAACTTTATTTATTATACTTTGGAATAAATTCCAAGCCGACTGTGCTTCTGTATAATAAAAAAAACTCCTCTTGAGAATATTATCAACCCGGACTGTCCCGGGACACTACACAAAGCAATAACAATCCTAGCACCACTAAATACTAATTAGCACTGCCCAAGATACCAGGATTCTTGGGTTACGAAAAACTCGCGCCTTTTGATAAGTCAAAACAGTGCATAACCAATACCATGTGCTCAATGTTATATACAAAGATTAAGAAATAAATAATCACCGAGATCTCGTCTTTCAGTGATCAGCAAGAAAGACTTATCTCAACATGAATCCATTCAGTGTTATACCACACTAGTGTCGTTTGTTTAACAAAGTTAGTAAAATTTAGATTGACACTGCAACCTTTCACGATAGATCGTCTATGTCTATCTAGATTGTGAAACTTAATTTTCTTCTATAAGGCACCGACTGAGAGACATTTAGTAATGATCTGACCACCATTCAGTCTACAATGCAGAATACCTGGACTTGCTTGCTTGATTATACTCACATATTATATTTGCTTAGATATAATCACCATATTATAAAGGGCAAGCTATGCAACAATAATATCTCTTCACAAATGCCAGACAATGGTAGTTCTTAGGGTTATTAATACATAAATAGCTCGTAAATCATGCTTTCTACTATACAACCCCGACACAGAGCATCTCCAATTGTTGAGGCGTCATAACACTAGTGTGTTTGGAATATGTTTTAGCCAACAAGTTGTAGATGAGAGTTTTGTTGGCCATCTTCATCGCCTCCGGGTCCAGTTATTGAGGTGTCGTGCTGCTCGAGGCTGGTGATTTTTCCCTTCTCTTTGCCGTCCTTGTTCCGATCGGACGGGCTCAACTTGATCCCCCGACGGCCCCTTGCTCACGTCTCCGGATCCTCCGCCACCGCTTGCGGAGTAGTGGTGGCCGCTCGAGGTATGCTTCATGCGCTTCGACGCCGAATCTATGCTACCCACCCACTTATCGATGTTGTGGACCCTCTCTCAAGTGGCGATGTACTTGAACGGCCTGCCGGTTTCGTTTTGGTAGACTTGCATTGCAGATTTAAGAATATCCACCTCGCTTGCGCTGCTTGGCCAATATTTCTCCAAGTTGTTGTAGACGCCACAAACTTGGAGATTTTTGGGCTAACTCGATCAAAATGAGCCTGAATTTTCTTCTGCGTGCATGTCAGGCGCCCTCTGATCGGTTGCGTTATATGCAGTGGCAACTCTGTCCCAAAACACTTTGGATTTTTGTTGGTTTCCGATGATGGGATCCTCGCTTGTGTCGTCATACACCTCGAAGATCCATTTCTTTTCGTCCGAGGTGTATGTTGTTCGAATGTTGCGGCTCGTCAGCTTGTCGGAGAGTTGAATGTCAACCAACTGTTGGATGGGGAGCTCCTGGAGGTGTGCCTCTTGGGTGGGGAGCTCGTCGGGGTATGCCCTTGGGGCATCAACATAGGGTAAGTCGACGAGTGGGCGGAGCTCGACGTGTTTGCCCCGTAGCTCTCACGAAGTAACCAATCTCACAATTGGTTTTGGTTGTCGTCGCTAGACATTTTGGCTTTCAAAAATTGAAAGTGTGTAATGAAGAAGATAAAGTTGAGAGAGAAGATATATAGAATAGATAGTGGAAAATGGAGTGAGGGCAGTGGGGTATTCATAAAAGTGTGGATGAATAAAAAAAAATGTGCTAGTCGCTAAGTGCCATTGGGAAATAAGTTTTTTTTTTTTTCCCTCGAAAATTTCGAATTTCTTAAAAAAATAAAAAATAAAAAATAAAAAATGGCATAAACGTGGACGCCCACTTGCAGGGCCAGCAAGTGAGTGCAATGCACTCTATGATTGGCAGCGGAGAGGGGATGGGGTGGTGGGTCAACCAGCCCTCTTTTCCTTCGTCTCGTGCGTCCCATCCCCCCACCCCTCACATAACACGTCTCACGTTCGTCACGTTCCGCCAAAATAGACTGCAAGACGCCCGCTATGGATGTCCTTACGCTATCCATATTCCATAATGACAAGTTTTTATTTCCATTACTTATCTGCCACATTAACTAGTTTCCCACTTTTAACTCTAAAACAAAACTAGCACCCCACACTTTTAATTAATTAATTAATGTATTTACTTCATGAATTAATTATATTTTTTCATAACATTTACCAAAGAAATTAATCAAATATGTTCAAAAATGAAAATGATAATATATTTTTAACTATTAACCTGAAAAAGTAATTAATAAAAGATGTTATATAGTAAAAGAAAACAAAGTTATAAAATAAACAAATGAAAAGTCGAAAGAAATAAAATGAAAAAAATATAACTAAATGGAAATTAAAAAATCAGAAGAAATCAAGATTATTTGTTAATTTAAAAAATATCTGGTTTGGGTGGCGGGGCGTGCAACACACGTGCTAATCGTGGCCGTTATTCGACACGATGATGCAGATGCCCAATTTAGGAAAAAAAAAATCTCCAAAATTTAAACAAGTACAGGTTTCTTGTCTTCTGGATTCTTATTTAGAGACCAAAAGAGTTCAAGAAATAAAAATACATAATGTAGTGACACCATACACATGACAAACAGTCAAACACCCACAG
>JAYDZE010278170.1:0-19180 GCA_034509125.1 Monilaria moniliformis
TTTTACAATACGGGACAATTAAACCATAAATACAACAATAGAAGTTGAATTACATACCTTTTAATGGATTTCAATGCAAATGAGTTGAAAATTTGCTGAATTTCGGTAATGTGAGCTGTGAGAGTGAGTTGTGAGAGTGAGAGTGAGCTGCGAGTGTCTGCTCTTTCTGGTTCAGCTGAACTTTGAGGTGCACGCAGGAGACGCATGAGAGGAACGCGTCTTAAGGAGACGCGTTCTCCTCATGCGTCTCCTGCTGAACTTTGACGATGTCGTTTTTGTCGCACGGGTAAGACGCATGATGATCATGCGTCTTACCCGTTTTTGGAACAAAAAAAAGGGTTCCCATTTCGGGAACCTTTTTTGTGGATCCAACCAAAAAAAAGAATTTTGCCATTTTTTTCAGGATAGTGATCAAAAGGACCTCTGACCTTTTTCTTTATTTATTTAGAGAATATGGTATTTTATTTTTAAAGAACTAAAGAAGATGTTGGTGGTTAGTTACATTTAAGAGAAAAGGAACAACGGTCACTAGTAAATGTAGTTTTCATTCTTCCATCCCAAGCCCTAGAACCAAACACCCCAATTGTATTTTCTATATTATTGTACTTTATTTTTTTAGGTACTTTATTATCACACAAAATCGCTTCATGTGATAAATGAAATCAGATGATCGGTTTTTTTTTTCTCAAATTTCAAATAAAATAATATATCTTCTTGTTTATCTTAAAACAAATCTATACAAAAATTTGTGTGAGATCATTTGAGACGGATTATGGTTCAAATTCAAACTCAAATTTAATATTAAATTTGTAAGAGTGAACTAAAAAAAATATTCATATATTTTAAGGGTCTTATTTTTCTGCGGTCTTTAACAAAAAAATTTGACATTTAAAGTCTCTATACTTAGGGTATAATATTTTTTGAAATACTTTACCATTTTAGGTTTTTTTACGATGAAATTGCCCTTTTTGCCTTAAAGGCTATTTAAGTCATTTTCCAACCCAATAATTGATGCCTTTTTTTGTAATGATGGCAGAAACTGACACATATTTTACTTTATGGGGGAATGACGTTTTTTTTTATTATTTTCTTTTTCATTCTTTGCACGGAGATTCTCTATTTCTTCTCTATATTTCAATCTTCATTCATGCACAGAGTTTGTATTTCTTCATTTTCTTTCTCCTTAATTTTTTTTAACATCGTCGTCGCGTGAAAAAAATAACAAGGAAAGGCTCGACAAAATTAGAAAGGAAATTATAGGAACATGGGTCCAAAACGTACAAAATGCAAACAAAGCAGGAAGAGCCCACCAAAGCAAACTGGACAATCTAAATTATCATCATCATTTAGGATTCCTGAGACAATATTTCTGGATGATGATAAATGGGTAGCGTCCACTAAACGTGACTCAGTTCGAACCCTAACACGAATATGATATGAAATTTTCTATTGTTTTCATTTTAGGGTTTATTTCAAATGGGGTATCTCAACTATGGATTTCAAATAGGGTTACCTCGTGTGTGGATTTTGTGGTTCCAATTGCATGAGGAAATATTTTGATAAACATTAATGTGAAATTTTATTGAATACATGCCAAAATTTTGATTACATTGGAAAAAAAATTGATTACATGGGAGGAAATTTTAGTTCATGTGAAAATTATATTTCACTGAAAATTTTGTGATTAATGCACCTTAGAAAGGGACATTTTGAGGATTGTTTCGTATTTGAAAATGACATTTAATCGTTGGTCCTTCTATTCATGTGGTCCAACTAATAACTCTTGTTTATTGGGTCTCAAACAAAGGGTATGGCCAGATTGTTTACAATAGCAATCCACCATGGTGGTATCTTTGACGACCAACGCTATATATGTGGAAAATTGAACTATGTGGATGAATGCAATGTACAGTTTTTTAAATTGATAGAGCTTAAGGCAATTTTGATTGCTTTGGGTTACAAGCGGTCCACAATTTGTGAGTTGTATTGTTGTGATCCTGAAAATAGTGGTGATTGCATGGGCACTAAGATATGTAACATTTTACACCCGCTTCTAGATGAACCTCATATGAGCAATTTCTCTCGTTGGTTTCGGATCGATTGAAGCTTATTCACGTTTGTCGAGAGATGTGACACTCCAGAAAGCTATGCTGAAGAGCAAAGAGGATCAATAAGAATATCTTGAGGTGTTTTATAAAGTTAAATCTATAGTCGTTTTGATAGAGGAAATTGACAAGGGATAAATGAGCATCAAATCTCTCCGCATAAAGTAAAAGCTCGAATGAAGGTCAAGCGAAAAAGAAAAACCATTATTAATCGGTTGGTATGAAAATTATGTCGAGTTTGAAGATTTCTCGAAAAAGAGTTTGGACGAAGACAAAAAGTTGAGGAATAATGAACATGCTCAATATGTGCCTATGATGTTACTAAGAATCTAATGTCCAAATTTAATGTGGCTAAAGATGAGAGCTTTGTCCCTCAAGTTTATGTTGGAACTGTTGCTAAGGAAGTTTGTGTATCCCAAAAGTTCAATCTAAAATCGTTGAAGAGGTATGTTAATTTTTTGCTATTTGTTTAGATTTTAACTTGATTTGTACGTTTGCTATGCAATAGGTAGATAAAGTGAGATTTAAATTTGTTTGGGTGTCTCAAATGTGTTTTTTGTTTTGCATACCTGAAATGAGATTTATATTTTTTTTTTAGTACATAAAATGTGATTTATTTTGTTCTTATGTTACATATGCATGTAGTTGTGATTGTTAAATCAACAATTACGTAGAAAATTGATATAAAAAATTATTTTTTTTCTTCAGGACATGGTACCGTGTCGTTATGCATTGTGCCGCCGTGTCGTTGTATCAGTGTCGTGCTCACGTGTCGCAAATGTCCGCATACCATGACAGCAGAGGCTCTTTGAAATGATGAAAGAGTGTGGCGTCACGGTATGCTGCCACAAATTATTGACCATAGACCCTGATTTCTACATGGTGCTCGTGTGGGGTTCTCGCTGTGTCGCCATAGTTCAAACAAACCAAACCAAACCAAAATCAATTAAAACATAACCAGTTAACACCAAACAAATCTGTTTTTATCACCAATCCACAACAATGCGATATTTCTCGTAGCTATCGTCTTGCGATATTTTTATAATTTCCTGCAACCATAAGGTCTGATCAGTGATTGACCTACGAGCAGTCGGCTTAGATAAGCACAACCAAAGACTCCACAATTAATCTCATCATTGGACGAATTGTACAAAATGAGGCATAACCATGATGACGAGGTAGTCATCACCTCTATGTGGTGTATGTATGGGGTTGCTTATCCAAAACCCCACTTTGTTAAATAGTTGATGCAACAATCGAGTGATGGGCTTCATTTGCTGTAACCTGAGCTCCACAATATCCAGTTGATGTGATAGTGAGTCGTACATCTCCACTATCTATTTATCCATATCTATGGAAACTGTGACCCAATGATTCCCTCCAACATTACAAATAGTAAATATCAACAACAACAAGTTAATTACCTAAATTATAATTACTATCAAATATTTGCACTAAATTCTAATGTAATATTCTTTTTAAAATATACTCAATATGCGTGCGTTCATCAACAACTTCGAATAGGAGGTATTTTCCACTGAAAAAATGTTGAGCAACTCTTGTACATGACTCCAATGGTATACGGTGTCCGTGGATCCACATACATCTTAAGATCATCTGAATGTAGACGTCGAAACTCACAAACAAGAGATATCTATATATGAAAATGTATAAGATTTAGCTAATGTTAATAAAAAAAGTGTAACAGGACATAAGTATTTAGGATTTCTGAAACATATATATAGTCCAATAGAAGCTATTGGAGTCGAGACAGGACCTACACCTAGACAATACAGGATATGATAGCTGCATCCGCTCTAACCTCTGTTGTTGTGCCAGGACCAACGACTCCATAACTTGAATCAAATTTGAAATTATGATTTGTTAGTAATTAAGTACACACACACATATATATAGAAAGAATTTATACATGTCCATCGAGCTTGCAATCTACATTAATCATCGATTCAAAAATTTGTCGTGTCATCTGATGCCAATTAAAGGGTAACCGTAATGAAAGCGTTGAGACCCATAACTCTAAATATGTAAAACCCGGAACGTTGTGCTTCCGGGGTATGTTGACAACTTACTACGTTGGGGACGTTCTGCAGAGGCATTAAGACATGATTTTGATGATGTCTTCGACTCGATGTCAAACCCACACAGTGCAGGGGTTACTGGGCTACGCTGCTCCTGAAAGCTAGTCCGAGTTGATGTCTCTGGCTGCACATGATGTGGCATTGATTTCATATCCTCAAATCAGCACAAGCCACTTTTTCTTGTCGAGAGGCACTGGATCGGCCTTGGAGATCTCCTCGTGCGCATTGGACCGACGTTGAGGTATCTTCTCGTGCACACTTGATCGCCATCGGGGGATCTCTTTGGGTGCACTGGATCAGCGCCCGGGGAAGTCCTCGTGCACATCGGGTCGAGATAGGGGAGTCTCTTCTTGTGCTTGGACCATCGTCGTGGGATCTCCTTGTGGGCACTAGATAGGTGTGTGAGGATCTTCTCGTCAAAACTGGATCGACGTTGGGGCATCTTCTCGTTAACGCTAGATCGATGTGGGGGATCTCCTCGTGCTCGTGTATTGAGGCGCTAGATCGCCCATGGCTAACGTATGTCCTATCCCTTTGCTCAATGACATAGCTACCACATGCAAATACAGGAGTACGAGACCTCATTCGGGATTCGCGGGCAAATAACTCTTGCATTTGTTGAAAAATGCATCGAGTCACTTGAGCTCCCAATTCATTTCCCGACTCGCCTCCACAATGATAGCACACACACTTTGACGTGACAGCTGCAATATATCGTCCAGCAATGCCTTGCTCGCAGCATACACGCTCTCTATCTGTCTCATCTTCTTGGCTCTGATACTTCAACGATTGTCTAGATACAGTAGGGATGGACTATGGGTGAACATCAGACCGATATTCACGCGTCGGCCGTTTGTGAGGCTCTACAACATGAGAAGCGTCTTTATAACTGTCGACGACTTGCCAATACTCTCTATGGGCAAGAGAAGACACTATCAAAACTGTTGATGGCTTGCTCGCGTGTCGCCCTTGGATAAGAATCGAATTGCCAACAAATCTTGAAATAAAGTGAATTGATGCTAGGTCGTGCCGATCTCAGTCTCGTAAGATTCTAACTTAAGATAATTATCATGCCGCAAAATAAAATAAAATAAAAATCATAAAAAATTAATCAATCAACAAATATTTATAAATATTAAAAATTAAATAAAGTTACCTGCTGGTATTATTAAGCTTCTAGAAATTTTAATTAATTGCGACTCTTTTATTTTGTTTTTTGTTGAAGGTTAACCTCCCTGAAGTAGTTAGGATATCTAATTACTTAGGAATAATAACACTAATACTAATAATGAGATTAATGAGTGGCACGTGAGAGACACGTGGGGAATCGCAATCACCCAGATTTGGGCTTACGCCTCAATTTAAGTGGTATTATTATTTTGGTTTGAGTTATGATATATCAGATAATAATTTATTATGTTAGTTACTATAATTGTCATCACTACTACTCCTTCCTTCCTTTTCTCGTTCTCTCTCTTCCCCCCCATCTCTCTGTCTCGTGCGCAGACACCTCTTTTCTGCTCCAAGGGTTTGCAATATCAGCACCAATTCCGTCCCTCCGATCTCAGTTTCGTCCGGATTCTAGGGTTTGTGCGCTGCCTACATCTGGAAATAATTTCACGATTCGCAGATTCTGAATCTACGAAGATCCGTCCGGGGAAGAAACCTCCATTCCGCTGCTCGTTTAAGGGTTCTGATTGATGGTGCAACAAGTGTCCGAGCATCTGAGGGCCATCACCGATATCATAATTTGAGGAATTTCTGAGATATGGATTTGGATTTTAATGGCGATATCGCGAGCCTCGATGCCGAGCTCTTGCAGCTCGGGGAGGTGTCTCCTTTGGCTATCAAGGCCAATCCTTGTGTTGCTGTGAAGCTTTTCGATCAGTGGCTATCTCTCCCGGAAACCAATTCTTTGGTAATCCTTTTTAATATTTTATTTTCATTAGTTCTTGTTTTACAGTTTGATGGTGATTGTCGTCGATATGGGTTAGTCTGTTATATGCTCAATTTGTTGGATATATTAAGGTTGGTTTGTGCATGTGAGGATTGACGCTTATAAAAGAGATGGTCGTTCATATCCCACGTTAGTCTATTTAAGGAAGATGACAAACAAGAGGATTGAAGTAGAGAGCTTTCATGCTGTAGTCTGTCTGCATTTGTGAGGATTTCTCTCGTTGTAGAATGAGGTAAATATGTTTGCGATATGTATTGAACAATATAAATACATGGTGTGCAGCAAGGAAAGGGAAAGGGGAATGTTGATAACCCAAGTCCAAAATGAATGAGGTTTGCATTTCAATGATTGCGTTTATCAGTCGTGTTCATTGAAACATCTTAGCTTAGATGGACCACAATGAGAGCAGTGATGATTAGCTTAGTGATCTAAAGTGTAAAATGAGGGCCAACAAGAACTAACTACTCTGGCTGAATTACAGGTTTGTCTCACCTTTAAATCACTTGAATTAGCAGTAGTAGCTTGAGAATGATAACTGTGGTCTGTTGCTGTTGTTTCTTGATGGGTTTGTGCTTATATGATTGATAATGTGAAAAAGTTGCAAACTATAGTATATATTCATGAAGTTTTAGATGATAGTTGGAAAATCTTTTGATGCTTAAATAATTCAAAATGAATTGCAAATATGAATATCACCGATCAACATCTGGATAAATATATGCGATCACTTTCTTTTTTTCTTCATAAGCCAATAATGTACCTGACTGCTTTAAAATACCCCTATGCAGTTTTAGAACCTACGTTTCTTTGATTTGTTTCCATGTCAACTTTCCTAGCTCTTTAGTATCAACTGAAATTGTACTCCGGATCATTTTGCTGCATGCAGCAATTTGGTCCTTTAGAATAAGCAAATTGCCAATGGAAGTAAGTTAGCCAATAGCTTCTTGCAGGCTTTCCTCTATCTATGTATTTGGGTTATTGGTCATCTTATAGTTGAAGTGAAAATCAAATGTACATATAAAGGTCATCCTCTGATTTACAGGTAAAATCCTTGCTTAATAATGCTAAAGGAGTAGGTCCTCTGAATGTCGCTGGAACATCCTCAGGCACAAATGCTGCGGCAAGCAATACATTGCCTTCTATGTTTCCTGCTGGCAGTACGCCACCACTCTCACCAAGAAGTTCATCAGGTTCGCCCCGGCTCACGAAACAGAGGGGCTCATCTGTGTTACGTTCACCTCTGAAGTTAGTGAATGAGCCTGTGAAGGAGCATATACCACAGGTTATTTAGTTGATTTTGTGATGTTAGTTATTATTTATTCAATTTATTTTCATCTGTTTGTTGCTGGTTCTGCTTTGTTTTGGTAATAGTTATTGATACCTTGAAAATACCTGTAATAAGTGCAGTTCTATTTCCTTAATGGCCGTCCTCCACCAAATGAATTGAAAGAACGATGCTTGTTTAGAATCAATCAGTTTTTCTATGGTCACGTGGATGGGCTCCAAATGCATGGTGAGATTTTCCATATTTGTTGCACATCTTCTCTTCGAGTGTTATTGTTACATTATCTACTGATACATGTGGAACTTGCAATTCAGATGTGAACATATAATCTATCGGTGGTTGTCATATATATATATATATATATATATATATATATGCCTTCAGTTCTTATATTGTCTTTTTACCCATCTGAAACTTCAATATTCATGTCAAATAAATCTAGAACAATTTGATATATAAACATGTCACCTGTCAATTGTGGCTGTTCATAAGCTTACATTTTCTTGCGGATCAGAATTCAAACCAGTGACAAAGGAAATTTGCAAGCTTCCTTCATTCTTCTCAGCCGCACTTTTTAGAAAGATCGATGCTGATTGCAGTGGAATTGTGACCAGGTAGTTGCTGTGTTCCTTTCTCTTCCTTTTCCTCATTTAAATATTCCTTCTTGTTTTGGATATTTGTCTCTCCTTTGAATCTTTGATGTATTCATTAGAATGAGAGTAAGTTAGTTTAATCCATAGAAATAATAATTAAATTACTTTTGATGTTTGTATATCCAATTCACAGCTTCTCTATTTTTAAAAAAATTATGTAATGAAATCTAGCAAAGGTGATCATTTCTCAAATTTCACTTTGAAGTAGCGACTCCAACCAGCATAATGAACATGTCTTGTGAGGCTGATTTATGTTAATAGTACCCAGGATGGATTGATCTGGACTTGACTTTTGTAGCTAACACTAACTACACTTTGACTTCTGTTTTTGGATCAACTTGCAACTAGAGGGCCATTATTATCTCTGATGCATCCATCTTCCTTTTGTCAATACACTAATTATGATTGTGGTTAAAAAGGTACTTCTCTGTCATATACAACTATCACAAGCTTTCCCAATGCATTAAATGATATACTGGCTTAAATATGAATTATCAACTAAAATGAACAGAGAGAAACTCTATTAATTTAATAAACATGTAATAGTAAAAAATTAATTGCCATCAGACATCAGTTATTATCCTCGTATCCTTTTATATCTCGGCAACATAATCAACATTTGCTATCTTTTAATGGACCAAGCTCAACCCTGACTTTGCAGCCTTATTGGGATATTCTACTTAATATGTGGTCTACAATCTGCAAATATTTCTTTCTTCACCTTCTGTTTATGCCTCTCTCTTGAAAGGGTATTTCTAAGACCATCAGGTCCCCTTGTGACTCTGTAATCTGTATGCTTGTTAACATGAAGAGCCACTCCTCTCAGTATCTGCCTGCCAAATTAACAGTTTCTCTCCCTTGAATATTGTGTTCTATTTATGATTTAGCCGGACTACTGTAACAGAAGAAGGAACATCGATAAGCATATACCTTCCTTAAGAAAAATATGCCTACTTGAGATATTAGTCATTTTATGGGACCATCTTTCATTTCTGTTTGAATTCATTTTTTCCAACATCAAGTTAAGCTGCATCACGAGGAGCCTGCATCTGGAAGGGATTGATATTTTCCTTCATTGGCACCTCTAGTGAGCCTGAAGGCTCAGACTAGCCTCAACTTTGTGATCCAAGCAGTCAATCTTTCACGTGCATTATTTTTCATCCTCACCAAACGAATGCTGACACTCACTTGGTCAATCCTGCTCAGGTGGCAAGTTTTGTTTGCATGTGAAAATCAGGAGTTTGAGAAATGTGAGGCTAACTTTAATCAGATTTAAGGAAAAGATGCAATTAGTTGAACTTGTATTTTTATGATTTTAAGGCAATACAGAAGTGATATTTTACTGACAACAGAAAATACCATATTGCAGAATTTTGCAAGAAAACATACAATACCATGTTTCCCTGATTAAGAAATTCTAAAATACCATTCGTTGACTTTGACACTTAACTTTTAAGTAAAACTCAAATAAACTATGGAGAAAACTCAGATCTGCTCAGTACCATCGCTAAGTTTCAGTAATTTTATGAAACTTTTTAAAGCCTTTTGTATCGTTGTGAATTGAGACTTTTATATTAGCTACACTCCCCAATTGGGCTTGTTATCACAGTCTTCACAGATAGGTATAGCTTGCACAGTTGTTATGGCCTGGGTCCTGGAATTAATCAGATATGTAAGACAGTTGGGAATAAAGTGTATTCATGCTAGTGTTTTGCATACTGACTAAAGTATTACAGGCTTGGTCTGAATCTCAAGCTCCACATAGGGATGAGTCTGGAAGTTGTCTTTAAAGACTTCTGATCCTTTTACCTTTATAAGAAGTTAACTGTAGGAATGCACTCCATCTTATTGCTGCCAACTATCAGCTACAGAAGTTTACCTATCAGACACAGCTTAACCCAACTGTAACTGATATGTTCTATCCTGAAGCACATTTTCATCAAACAATCCTCATCTCAGCACATATTGCACATTTGCACTATTGTTTGTGGTGGTTGATCTGTACAACAATTTCTGATTCTTTTTTTTTTCTTTTTCTTTTTTGTTGTGCCTTGTTTAGTGTTGATGTATGTACTCTTACTGAATCAATGAGATGCCAACAGGGATGCATTCGTTGATTATTGGATTAACGGAAACATGTTGACAAAAGATTTAGCAACCCAAATTTACACAATCTTGAAGCAGCCAGATGTCAGATACTTGGCTCAGGTTACATGACTGCCTCTAAGGCTATCCTTGTAGTATTTGGTAAAAAATTGAGCTTGCTGATTGTTGTTGTTGCCTTGCTGTGTACTCGATATAGGATGACTTCAAACCTGTGCTTCAGGAACTTTTAACCACTCATCCGGGGTTGGAGTTCTTGCAGAGTACACCTGAATTTCAAGAAAGATATGGTATGTTTTGAACTTAAAGAACTTATCTTATTCTTTATCCTAGTTTCTTTGGCCGACTGAATATTATGTGGTTTACTTTAACTGCTACATCTAGATATATTCTTGGTAGAATAAGCATGAGTGGTTATGCCATAAATGCTGCAGAAGAGGTAATTAGAAAATGACTAGATTTATGTGCTCATATAACTTAATAAATAAATTATTGGGCTTATAAAGCTCTTAATGCCCATTCAAATAATTCCAAATCTCCTGATTTTTTGTATAATTGTCTTAATCACTAACTTTGGTTGGTTTTGCAATCATAACTTGAATTTTGAATTGTAGCTCGAAAAACATTAAAATTTCATTCTTTTTGCAATCTAAACTTTTTTTTTGGTAAAATAGATCCAGTGTGCACGAAAAAACATGGTTGTTTTGGATACATTCATCACATCAAATCGATGTTGTTTTGTCTTAGTTTGCCAACCAATTGTGCCTTTTTTTTTTTCTCTCTCTCTCCATATTAATCCTAAAGCACTGCTGGTTTAGTAAGCTTTTGTTATTGATTTGTATCTTTAAAACGTTACATTAATTGCCTAAAAGGAGTACCTGATAGAGAGAGTACCTTTAAGTTTTTAATGATCAGTTTACTTGCATATGCTAGTCTCGAGGTACTTACCTCTAAGATTTCACTTGTTACTCACTTCCCCTTCCCAAACCACAATTTCCAGATAATATTTATTGACATGTTGAGCACTATATGATGCTGTTAACTTCTATATTTTATGATTGCTAGTTGTGCATTACTTGTGAAGGAAACATTACTATTGGATGATCTCAGACACAGAGCAATCTTAGTGATTTTTTGGTAGTTTGTACAGCAATTCTTATACTTAAGTGCTTCTTTTATACAAATGTTTTGCTATTCAAAGAACGAGTATCAATCTTGTTTGCTGGGCCTTACTTTATACGACCTGCTGATTTTAAAGTTAACTTTTGTTTTGATTTTAATGACATAAGGTACCCCATTTGTTATTTGATTAACAATCTATTCTGTTGCTATCTCCAGCTGAAACTGTAATATACAGAATATTTTACTACGTGAATAGAGCGGGTAATGGTCGTCTATCCCTCAGGGAGCTGAAACGTTCAAACTTGTTAGCTGCAATGCAACATGCAGACGAAGAAGAGGATATTAACAAAGTTCTGAGGTAGTTGAAAAAACTACCTAACTTCATTTTACATTGGATGACCTTTCTCTTATTTTCTGAGTGGTTATAAATATGAATATAAATGTGAACAAATTCTTATGCATTGGCTATACACAGACTCGCCCGACAGAATGGATCTGTAAAGTTTGGCATAGATGACGAACAAAGTGAATGCATATTGGCTGAGTTCAAAGCATAATTTCATGTAGTTGAGATTAGTATGTCAGAGAAATGGCATAATATCATTTTCTGCTAGTAAGAAAGGATTTTAAGTGCAACATGCTTACGTTACTGCTCATATGTTTGTCGTGTACTTGTTTTTATCTGCTACCACATCTAATAGAGTCAGGGGGTACTCATACTATTAATAAACGAGAGATTATCACCAGATAAATACTAGGCAAGAGATTAACACCTGATACTTGGTTGATTCAATCAACATCTTTGCTACTATTATTCATCATTAACTTCAATTTGCTACCTCATATTTTTACTGCAGGTACTTCTCTTACGAACATTTTTATGTGATATACTGCAAGTTTTGGGAACTAGACACCGATCATGACTTTTTGATCGACAAAGAGAACCTTATCAGATATGGTAACCATGCACTTACCTACAGGATTGTTGATAGAATATTTTCTCAGGTTTGTTTTGTGTTTTTGTCTTTGTTTTCTCCAATTATTAGTCAGGCCTTATTATCTTTTTTGGAGAACTAATCTCTATACATTAAGGTGCTTCGCTCAGCTCTCTAATGTTGCTTACTTGAAATTTGCTAAGGTTCCTAGAAAGTTCACCAGTAAGGTTGAAGGAAAGATGGGATATGAAGATTTCGTTTACTTCATATTGTCAGAGGAGGACAAATCATCTGAGCCTAGTCTTGAATACTGGTTTGTATCTTTCTTTCTAGCCAAGCAAAAATCAGTACTTCTTCAATACTGAACTTGCATGTTAGTTATCTTCCAAAATGACGAGTTATTGAAACAAGTCTTGTTTTATGAAGAAACTAAAGTTTATTTAATTGTTGAAATGCGTGATGTAGGGTCATTGAATTCTTAAATGGATGTGGTGATTATATTATTTTCTTTAAAGAATCCCCTTTGTACACCTAGTTTGTTAGGTTTTGACACTGTGCTAGGCGGCTTCTGTTATGTCCTCCCGTGAAAACTCTGATAATGCTTGACTTCTTTTGTCAAGACCAGCTACTTAGAGGGCACTGAACCTAAGCAAAAATGGTATGGCATCTGAGTGAGAAGCATGGCTGCATGGACATATCTTTGAGTCTCTTTTAGGGGATGATCAAGAATAGTAACTTGATGCTGAACTTGTATTTTACACTAGTGTATGGGATTTTAGGCTTGAATGTTTTTTTGAAGTTGTGATTGGTTATATCGCTGTAATCAACCTAAGATGACATAGTTCCCTACTACTGGGAAGCCTTTTCTTGAAGATGCTTGTTTATTTCTTATTTGCTTTCATTCCTGTTTAAGCCAAATGGGGGTGGTTGGAAGGTCATTGAACTATCTATGTGATCCTTATGAGACTGTATGTTGCTCTCTGGATTCCCTCAGGTTCAAATGCATAGATTTAGATGGCAACGGGATTATTACGAGGAATGAAATGCAATTCTTTTACGAGGAGCAGCTGCACAGAATGGAATGCATGGCCCAAGAGCCTGTGCTTTTTGAGGATATTTTATGTCAGATAGTTGACATGGTTTCTCCAGAGGTAAACTCCCAAGAAGATTGTAAACGTGTTTGATTCTTCCATTTTCCATTTCTGTGGTCTCTATGCTTATATATGCACTGTGCTTTATCTGTATGAAGGAGTCATTGCCTAGTGGAATCAATTGTGCTACTCTTAAGACATTGTAATGTGAATGGTCTTGCTCTTAGGTTTCTCTCTAGGAGTGTAGAATGTATATTCCAAAACTTTTTCTTGTATCTTTGCTTGACTAACTTGGTTCCCCCATCTTTGCTTGTGTGTGATAAGGTCTTATCCTTATAAGCTGTGATGGGTTGCCGTTTACAGTTTATAAACTGAATGGAAGAACTTTAGAAACATTGAATTTGACAAGTATTGAAGGTTAACAGACTGAGCTATGAAATATCTGGTTAACTATTATAACAAACCTTGGTTGAAAAGGGACTGGAACTTTTGGGGATGTCGAATTACCTGTGTCTGGAGTGCTGGCAAAGAATTTTTGTTTTAAAATTGTTTAAACATTGGATATTAGCTTTCTTCTTAGTTTTATTCAAGCCTTTGGCAGGTTTTCGTGGATATCTTGTTCACTTGTTAGCTTTCAGTATCATCTAAGAACATGTTTCTTTGTTAGCAAAAAACTATTATGGTTGAACTTGTTTCTGGGGTTGGTTTCATGGTTGGTTCGTGGCTGTATAAAAAGTATCTACCTACTATGTCATCTCATGAAAATCAACCTGGTCTGTTTTGCAGGATGATAGTTATTTTACGTTGCATGATTTAAAAGGAAGCAAACTCTCTGGGAGTGTTTTTAATATTCTCTTTAACCTTAATAAGTTCATGGCTTTTGAGACTCGTGATCCATTCCTAATTCGGCAGGTATAACTCACACAACTTCATTATCCTAATAGGAAGTATTTAATTTTCAATATGTTCTGATTATAAAGTTGAGATGTAAGGTTCCTCTCTTCTTCTCACCATTTAATTACCGGGCAGGAGCGTGAAAATCCAACTTTAACAGAGTGGGACCGCTTTGCACACAGAGAATATATTAGGCTTTCAATGGAGGAAGATGCTGAAGATGCCTCTAATGGAAGTGCAGATGTTTGGGATGAATCTCTTGAGGCTCCTTTCTGAGCTCTGCTGGTAAGATTTCTATTTATGTAAAAGGATAATCTTGTTTTTTTTTTGGGTTCTGTGAGAATTGCAGTTGTAATTGTCTCATACAAAATTTTGTGCATCGTCATACTGTATTTTTATAGCCACCTAATTCAGACCTGAGTTCTAGCAGTCTAATATCATATCTCCTCAACTGATCTCCAGTATTTCTGGATATGCTGGAAATGAGGTAATGACTAGAAATCGTGTGTGATAAAACTGCTTCTATTTAGCCTTAACTGCTACTCATTTTACGAACTACAGCATCCTTCTAGACTGAATATAATACACATGTGTATTCTTACATTTTGTACAATTCTGATAACTTTTGTCAATACATCAGTTATATCCTTGGTAGTGTTAAAACTTAAAATTATCTTCAAGACACTATGTGACTTCAAGTTCATAAGGATAGTTTATACGCGCCAACTTACATAATTACGACCTACTATTTAGTAATTGCTCTGACATTGTTGCATGACTTCCATGCAAGAATTGTTAAGAGTTGCATAAAAGATCTCTTAAGCCCTTATTCAGTGAGCCTAATAAAATGCTAAATAGACCAAGGATTGTAGGGCCAAGCCACTGGCTAGGGGTCTGGTGATTAAAACAACTTCTAGGGAGGTATAGGAATGTTTTGGATACCTGATTATTATTATTATTATTATTTTTTTTTTTTTTTGGAGATGTGTTAATTTGAAGTTGGAGAAAATTGTATTACACAGATATTGGGTTTAGAATGAGGTGACTGCAGAAGCAATTACGCTTTCTGGATGGAGGTTGGTGGTGGCTGCTTGGGTTTGAGATGGGAGAATGAGGAAGAAATAATACAAATAGAAAGGAAGGCATTCTTTATTAGATTAGAATGAAAAGTTTGGTAAATGGAAAATAGAAAAAATAAATGTGACCTTGAATTTCTTTCAGAGTTAGGTTCCTTCATAATGCAGTATAATCCTTCTGTGAAGCATACATGCAAAGTAATAGAGAAAATGGTCTAATTGTTGGCTAGAATGTCGGGCGAAATCAGATGATCTTTCTGATGACTGATGCTTGCCCTTCTTGCCAGTGTGAGATACCTGATTTGCTTTCCTACGAGATGAGAAGTTAAATGGAACATGTCAATTGTTATTTACGTAATATAGCCCACATACCCTTTTCATGACATGTTGATACTCTGTTAACCTATTTCGTGCACTCAGGTGTCTAATAGTGAATTCTTTGTATCAAAATGGCTATAAAGCATAAAGCAAAACTTTACTGGGGCCACCCGTCTAATGGGCTTCAGCATCGTCTCAGTGCAATCAGCGATACGTTTAAAGGTTGTCTGGAAATTTTTGAGCTTATGTGCATGCAACATGCTTGCCAAGCTGAAAAATTGTTAATTCCGCAGAATGGGGGCAAAGGCTTGGCGGGAGTGCAGCAATCGTTGACTGGCGACTAACTGGCAACGGATTATGTTAGTTCACAACCTCTAGGAGTTCTCCTTTGCATAGTTGTAAGAAAATGTTTGTTAATTATTTCTGTTTAGAGCAAATGTCTAGTACTTGTGCTGGTACATTTTTCGGGGTAAATCTACGGTGTCTGTTTTGCTTGTTTGTTTACCCTATATCTTGAATTCTTTTGGAATTCTGAATCTTAGTTTGTGCATGTTATTGGTTTTCATGTCTTATATATGAAAAAAAAACAGTTTTCTCAAGCACTTCCCTCCACATATATAGAGCTGCTTTTCTGGCTGCTTAACTAATTTATGAATCATAGTGATGCTTCAATTTGCAAATTAGAGGAGGGTATAAAATTTGTTACTGGGTCATTAGGATTATGTCCCATCTTCTGAGAATAATAATAATAATATTATTAATTATTATAATTCCTATGAGATTTATGGTCATGCTTTTATAAATATAAATAAATTCAATAATGATGAGCCACACAAATGTTTAATTTTGTTCTGGCGGGGCATGATGATTCTTGGGTATTATCTGCGTTGGGCATTATTTTGAAATATAAGGTATTTATTTTATATAGATGCCATTAATTTTCTATTGTATGATATGAATTGTTTGATTCCCTAAAAAAAGAGTCTAAACGAAGCAGCTTTTAATAAATAGTCGGTTATATGCTGATATCAAAACTAATATGGACAAATATCAGTTTTTAACATGTCCTTTGGATCGGTATCAAAATTGTTACAACCTTTGAAAACTATTAATTACATGATTTATTTGATTTGCACTTCATTTAATCCTATTTAAATAGACTATCTTATTTTATTTGGATGTTTCATTTCAATAGATCACTACTTAAAAAAATAAATATGTAACGAACACTTCAGTATAATTCATTATTTAAATCATATATTATTGAGACCCACTTACTTTATCTCTCAGTATTAATTTATTAATAAGTATTTTTGGACATATACACTTTTAATAAAAATAACATTCTTTCTTATATTTTATTATAAATTATTCATTCTTAACATCCATTTCCAGACCTTAAAACCTATTGAAAAAGAAGGGTGAAAGTATCAAAGTTAATACATGATTGATTTTTTTTTTAACAGAATACAAGATTGAATTGTGAGCACTTGAAATTGCATGTAACACTCAAATAAGTCAATATCTTGTACCAATTTTAACATCATACCTAAAATAAATCAAATGTACGATATTGACATTACATGTCATGGTTATATCTAGATTTGACATAAGTTTAATAGATTAGGTTTCAAATTAATATATTCAAATGTTGAAATAGTCTTCAAAGTAAATCCCAATGTCAGATGATAATCAAGTTGAATAGGGACATTGGGTATATGAAATAACATCGTGAATGAAGAAATTACGTAGATGAATGGTATTCAACAAGAAACCAAAGATAAATCACACGAATTGTAAATTTATAATGTGAAAATTTGAATTTTCTCACTATATATTGAGGGCTTTTCGGTTTAATAGATATGTCCAAATAAGATACTATATCTTGGCCTAACAATGAAATTTTGGGCATTTGATAGCATGGACGAGGTCTGTAATTATTATCTGGGTCCGTCACGATCAGCTTGCAAAAAACTATTGCACTATGTTATACACTCATTACGTATCCCACTCCCCCCCTAAGATACACTATTTAGATCTTATTATTTTTCCTTTATGCCTATATAACCATTCTTCGTGTTCTCTCGATCTACGTGCAATTCATACAGGTGTGCGGCGGTGCTTCGAGTCATTCTTGCTCCACAGCCGCCGTCACTTTCGATTTTGGGGTTTGATTTGGGGTTCTCCGTTCTTACTGTTTCCGTTCAATTTGGGATTTGATTTGTTGAATGGTATGGTATAGCTATGATGATCGAAACTATTCATATCTGAGCCAATTTTCCCCATTCTTCTACGTTCTTGGGCTGCTGGTCTGATCCTTTCTTCCACGGCCGGCGTCACTCCATGGCCGCGCCGTCTCTTTCGAGCTTGGCGATGGGTTTCTCCGTTCTGTCGATTTAGGCCTCTCTTTTAGTTCAATTAATCTATCTTTAATTAACAATTAGTTTATGAATTGCCCCTTAACCAAATTGATATCATTAATCAACTGCATATATAAAAGGGGAGTTGTTTGGAAAATTACAAAAATGCCAATTTAGAGTAAAAATATGGGCCATTGGTCCATATTTAGTATTAACCATTAGTCCATATATATAGTTGATTTTGTGAGTCATTTTTTTTTCTTCAGATTTTTTAATAAGCTACAAATTTGATAATATAAACCACTTATATAGGAGTATTATTTATAGCTTTCAGGATATATGTTTGTCGCTTTCATAATTAACAAATTATGAAAATTATATTTTTGATAAAAAAAACCGGATCAAATAAGAGTACATACATACATAATAATTGGTCTTCGTGATTAACAAAGATTATTAATTGTAACTTAGCGATTTCATAATATGCATGACAACTTAGCGATTTCATTTTAATCTATACATGTATGACACATTAGGATCATAACAAGAATTTTCTCAACATTTCTCTGTAATTTATTTGTTCTATTCTTAAATTGTTATTATGCACATTTATCAATATCATAATTTCTATAATAAAATTATTCTTCATCTCAAATAATTCACTCGCAACTGATAGAAAATAAGGCATAATAAATGATCATATATCACACAGATATAAATATAGACGTATGTTTTCTTAATACAATTTATGAAATTTCTAGAATTATTTTATCTATAATTTTTGTATTTTTTTTGTTCTGCATAATATTGAGATATTGCCGATTCTTATTTACATGTTTATATGTGGATCATTTTTAGTAAGAAAAACGGTTGGACAAACGAAAAAAAGAAAAAGATCCAAAGTATTCAATTTGTTGTATGACTTAGTATTCAATTTGTTGTATCATGTATTACTTAATGTAACGATGATAATGGTGTTTGTGATTCTATTGTTAACATTGTCTATAAAGAAAATTTTCAAAATTTATGATATAATATATTATTTTGACCAAAACATGTTATATTGGCACACCAAAAACTATATATCTATATACAAATATACTTATTATATATTATATGCTTATACCTTCAATTATTAGTTTACATATTGAAATAATATGATATATTATTTTTGAACTTTAT
>JAYDZE010278281.1:0-19179 GCA_034509125.1 Monilaria moniliformis
TCGTAATGAAATCGCCAATCATAGTAATTTCGGGTGAAACCCTTCATGACGAGGTGCTCCTTAACCGTGTCCGTAGGAAAAAATCTATTATTATCACAACGAACGCACGGACATATAATTTTTGAACCATCCATTTTTGAGGGATGTTGTACAACAAAATTGATAAACATATCTAACCCATCTATAAAATCTTAATCATACTCTTCTGTGGGAAATTTTCTAATGTACATCCACTTTCTTTCCGAAATTTATTTCCATTTCAAAATTCTACCACCTAAACCCTAAAATTAAAAAAAATTAGATTAGAAGAAAGCCAAGACAATGACAGAGTAAATAACAGAGTAATTAGGTGCTTAGAATATACCGAGCATAGTCAGTGCTTGGTAGATAAATAATATTATAGTTTTTTTTCCTCTAACGTAATTATACTAAATACCACATTTTTTTTAAATTTTACCTAACATAAAAAAGAGTAACAAAACAAACATCAATAAAAGTTTACATACTAAAGTAGCAAACAATATATAATACAATTATAATTAAAGTACTTACCTTATTCATATTTTATGTCAAAAACAGCTATATATATATGTCGTCATCAATTTATCCATAATCAAAATTTATATTTTACTATGTAATTTAAACAACTCACTTAATTAAAGAAGAAAAATTAACTATAAATAAAACGTGTACGTACTAACCTGCGTGTAATCAAATTTTTGAGAGTTGATTCATCTCATCCTTCACATAAATTTTAGTATATACTTAGGGTATGAGAGAAAAAATCGAGTTACACATACATATAGCCAGAGTTTTGAGGTATATATGGTAAAGATATATATCATATATAGGATATATCCTAGGGTTGTAGATAAACTCTGATCGTCACCGAGCACCATAGTGCTCGGTAAATTGATGCGGGAAACTTACCGAGCACGGTAACTTAACTCGGCAACCTTACCGAGCAATAAAGTGCTCGGTAATATTCCGCGCCAAATCTTCCGACCACCTTTTCCACTAGCAATGCTTGTCCGAGCACCGAAACTGTTTTCCGAGCATTAAAATTCCTCGGTACGCGAAGAATTACCGAGCACCGCGATGCTCGGTAACGTTCCGAGTACTTTGGCGCTCGTAACGCAGAAAAATGCCGTCCCGTTCTTTGGTGCTCGCAACGTGCTCGGAAATTTGTATTATAGTGCTCGGAACGTGCTCGGAAAATGAACTGATTTTTGCGAGCACTCGGGTGCTCGCTAATATGTTGTCGGTAAAACCTGCTTTTTTGTAGTGTGAGTAGGAAAAAACGGGATATGAGACGTACAATGGATTTGATATTGTATCGTAATTATAAATTTATGAAATTGAATTTAAAGTTATAATATTCTAATTCAGTTTAAAATTATTTGTTTCGTAAAATTAAATAATTGATATAAAATTGTATTGTAATTCCAAATTCTTTGTTTGGTAAGTAAAAAATTAATCAAGATTTGACAATCATTTTAAATTAATTTTTATTTATTTATATACATTATGTAATATTTTCCTTTTTTATCTCTCTCTCTATCTCTCACAACTCAAACAACTGCAATTCATCTGACCACTTTGTCCATTCACGATGCATGTAAAGAAGCACCAAAATTGGGGTTGTTCAATTCAAGGCAGATGTGAATTACAAATCTAATTGAGAATGGGGCAAAATTTGATGGAAGATTCAACAAGAGTATTGTTCTAGACGATGGAAAATTGAAGCAAATTGATTAAATTAAAGGTGCATTAGTATAGTATGGCCTCAAAGATGAAGAGTCGATCTTCATTAACAGATCAACAAAAATTAAAGTGGAATTTTGACTAGACCGAGGTTTTTTAAAATGATTACGGGAAGAATCGACATCGGGAATGTGGTGGAGATACAATCGAAGTTGTAGGTGTTGGCGGAGGAAACGACATAAGAAGTCAAGCTCCAAGCGGAGATGAAAGGGGGGAGGGGGTGGGATATTGAGAGATAAGAGATGGAAAGTTAATGTGATAAGAATGAAAAAACGTATCGTTTTGTGGGATATGTTAGTGCGTGTGTCTATGAGAGAGATTGGGGATAGTGGGGTGTGTGTATGTGTGTGTTTGAGAGAGTGAAAAAAAGGGTGTGTGTATGTGAAATAGAGAAAACCGTGTATGTGTGTGTGATAGAGAGAGAGAGGAGAGACAAACGGAGAGGGTGTGTGTGAGAGAGAGAAAGAGAGAGAATGTGTGTGTGTGTGAAAGAGAGAGAGACAGAGATGAAAAGAGAAATAATCTTGTGTGATGACTGTGACGAAATAGTTGTGTGTGTGCCTGTGTGTGTATGTGAGAGAGAGAGAGAGGGAAAAGATAATGTTGTAATTTACAATTATTTGGATTTTCAAATATTTATTTTAAGTATAGAAATTAAACTGTTAAATTGAGAAAGTATGGAATTATAACTCAATTCCAAATCTAAATATTTTTGTAATACCACATACTGAATTCGAAATTGAAGACTACAATTCCAAATTCAAGCCTCCAATAATCCTGCACCAAACACACCCTTATAATTTTTATATTATATCTCAGCTTCATTTTAATGGACACTGACTATTGCCATTCTCTATTATGGAATATAGATGTGTGTAAAAGAAGCAGTGCTGTGAAAATGAAGGATATTTTTCAAAAACCAAAAGAGTGACTGGGTCAAAATAAAATAAAATAAAAAGATTTGTAACTAACTAGTTATTCTAACTTAACTGCATATTTATGTGGTTGCTCATGATCCGCATTAAGTGGCGCTATAAATGTATATATGGTGTGTATGCGTGAAGAGAAATACAATGTGACATAAAAATGTAAGTAGAATCAAATTGGTCGACTCATCTAACTCTTGTTTCGATTTACGACGCTAGTAGCTAGCTTAGATCAATATGCACGCCAGAGTGGCTATAATATATAATTACCTTCAAATAATGATTGCTACTTTCTCTTGCCAGAAAAGATATAGTAATTTCATTTCATATTTAATTGTATCATCTGATGTTACGGATATATATAAAGATATATATATGTATACACACACATAATATATGTTTGATTTAATATACAGATGATGAGTTTGATTCATGATTGTATTCTAAGTAAAAGCTGTTTTGGCAGTATAATTCAATTTCAAATCCTTTGTTGGTAAAATCAAATATTTGATATAGAATTGATTTGTAATTTCAAATCATTTGTTTGATAAGTAAAAAATTAACTAGGATTTGGAATTGACTTTTAATAGATTTTTTTTTATAATTTATATACATTTATATAATCTAAGTTGTAACTTCATATTCATATTAATTGAGATTTGAACAAAAATTTAATAACACCTAATGTTTAATTCTTTAGTTTAGGTATGTAATTGAATTTGTGGAATTAAAAAAATTTGGAATTAAGATTGAATTCTAAATCCAAAAAATTTCATCATAACAAACAATGGAATTGAAATTGAAAGCCCCAATTCCAATTCCAAACCCTCAATTCCATTCTCCCAAACAAACCCTAATAGGAAATGATATTTCATTTCGTAATTATAAACTCATGGAACATAAGTCATTATTTCCTATTAGTCTATTTTATGTACAGCATAAAATTATGTTCAAAGAAATAAGTCATTATCGTATTTATAAACTCATGGAACATAAGTCATTATTTCCTATTAGCCTATTTTATGTACAGCATAAAATTATTTTCAAAGAAATAAGTCATTATGTACACACAACTTTATTTAGTCTAATCAGCCGAGACGTATTCAACTACAACACGACGAGTTCCATGTCCACTGAATTTTAAAGCTTCAATGTAATCTCCGTTCTTCAAAAACATAAGTAATCTTGAACATTGTTAAGTCGGCAATTTGTTTTATCATAAAATTTTCATTATATCAAGCTATAACAGGAAGGGAATGCTAATTAAGGAAGATGAGAGATTGTTACTCTTGGGCTTGGCATAAGATTATGATGTTTCACCATGCTCAAATTGGTTGAACAAGTCAGGCCAGATTGCATGCAACAAATCGAATCGGATTGTTAATTGGTTGAGCGTCGCTTCCTATCCATTATTTGAAATAGGACACCATTTGTGAGACGAAGGATCCCCTTCGATGAACCCAACTTAATTTGCATGCAAAAATTCGCGAGAAATAGTCGGAGTAGAGGCAAAAGATTAGGAAAGTGGAATTCCATGGACATATTTACCCCTAGGCGGTGAAAAGAATAATGACTGTCTATTTTAACTTGGACCCCTGCCACATGTAATGTTATAAGTTTAATACTTATATCTCCACCACAGTTTAAACAGCACAAGTAGTGAAGCCGCAAACGAGGCTGCAGCGGGGGCGTGTAGCTTGCGGCGGTGGCCGCATTTGCGGCTGAGCGCCGGGCGACCAACGACTGCATCGGGAGGGATGCGGCGGCCGCAACATTTTTTTAAATTGAATGTAATTAAAAAAATTAATTAGTTTTAAACTTTGAAATATTATAATTGGTTGGTCATCGAAGAAATTTGGGCACACTTCTATTGATTTGGACTATGAATTTTATTTTATCTTTAATTATATAATTTTGGAAATTTTAATTACATAATTTTTGATTTTTTAGTCATTTATTTTTATTTTAAAAATACCACAATTTAAATAAATATATGAAATTAGAGAATTAAAAAAATGATTAAAAATGAGAAAATGAAGTTGTGGCCGAATTTGGGACTGAAATTTTATGACTGGATTGTTGGTGTATTGCTGAAAAATAAAATGTTGACATAGCAGTTGAAAAAATGAGTTGTAGCTCAATTTTTGGGATTGGGCTGTAGATGGCATAATGTTTATCAAGAATTTGTATTAATTAATTCTTATTTCTTATCTGCTTCTAATTATAATCTAATCTTATGTTTTTACACAAAATGTAAATTCTAGCTTTAGTTTTGAATTTCAGAGATATAAAATGTTTCAGCTTAACTTGTCTATAGGCTCATAATTTTCGACATGGCGCGAAAACACGAAACGAATACGGATGAAATTAATGGGTTAGTGTCAAGTCTTATCAGGTTCATGTCCTTATCGACTCGACCTGATAAGGACACGATAATTTCAGGTTGGGTTCGTGTTGGATTCGGGTCGGATTCGGATAACCCATTAATAATTAATATTTATTTTTTTTAAATTAGTTAAGGTGATGTTTTTAATTATTATTTTAGTTAGGGTTGTATTGTGTCGTTATTGTGTGGTTATAGTGTCGTGTCAGGTTCGTATTGTTATCGTGTCACTAACAGGTTCGTGTCGTGTGGGGGTCGTATCCGGATTTGAATGTAGCAGGTCGGGTTTGTGTTCTGATTGAAAATTTTCTTAACAAGTTGTGTTTAAGTTTGACCTTATCAAATTGGATTGTTACCAAGTCGACCCAATAACGATCTAATTAACTCACAGGATTCGACGGCCCCACTTCTGTGTAAATATATATATCATTAACTATTCAAGTTAATAATAACTTATCGTCAATTATAGACACGTTAACCGCTATTTTTTTACAATTACATCCAGATAAAACTACACATACTTTTCGTTTAATGAAGTGTGACAGAAAGCATATTTTGACCGGTTAAGTAGTTTTCATGGTGTGAACCACATGACATAAAATATTGCACCATAAAGTTTAAAAATTGATAAATTCAACTAAATTCAACAATTGTAAGTGCAAATCCATATGTTTCACACGCTGGACATGCAAAACACATTTTTTAAACCAAACAGTATGCGAGTACATTTAAACCCACATATCATTGAAAATTCCAAGCACAAATTACAAACATACGGTTTCCATCTATACCATTTTATTATATATATATAGCTTCTTTGTGCACACACACAAAAAACAAAAAAAACAAAACAAAAACAAAAAACACATTGACTAACTTGTCCAAACTCAATAATCTGAGAATGGAGTCAATAAAGTCCCTTGTTAGCGAGGTGAAAAATGAGATATTTTGTAAGCTCGATAGCAATAGTGATGCATTTGTGTCCCCCTCAGCCTACGACACTGCTTGGCTAGCCATGATTCCCCACCAAAATAATGACAAAGTTCCCATGTTCTCGAGCTGCCTGAATTGGATAGTCCGAAACCAGAAAGAAGGCGGGTTTTGGGGAGAAACCACTGAAGAAGGATTGCCCACCATTGATGCTCTCCCCGTTACCCTTGCTTGCTTGATCGCTCTCAAAATCTGGAACGCCGGCCATCCAAATATTGAATCAGGGCTGAGGTTTATTGAGTCAAATGCGGAGATACTTGTCAAGATAAACTATCACAACTTGCCACGCTGGTTTGTGCTGACATTTCCGGCGATGATTGAGCTGGCGGAGGCACAAGCCCTTCATCTTGTTTTCCCTCACGGATTAGTCACAGCCATAGCTCACATTTTCATCAGGCGCCAGCGTATTCTTGAAACGTATGTCATTTTCCAACCTTAACATGCGTAATTTTATTTATTTATTTATTTATTCTCACTCACTGCAAGTGCCAAAAACCTAGCCCTCTGTACAGCGCTACCCTACAACATAAAATGCATGCTTAAATTAATAGGAGTATCGTAGCTAGCTAGCTACTCCAAAGTCCAACTCTGACTAAAATTAAAATTGGGTGGAATTGCAGAGAAGAGCTAGTTGAAGACGAGGAATGGCGTTGTTTTCCACCACTCCTTTCGTACATGGAGACATTGCCATCCACTTACCATTTTGATCGTCAAGAAACGGTGAAGCAATACTTGAGCAGCGACGGCTCGCTGTTTCAGTCGCCGTCGGCCACTGCTCAAGCCTTTATGTCCACCCAAAATATCCACTCTCTCAAATATCTGCAATCGCTCCTCCACAAATTCCCCAATGGAGGTACTTAATCTCACATTTTCATAATAATCTTGTAATTTAGTAATTAAAAAGAAGAAAAAATAATGACATTACATTGCAGTACCTGCAATATATCCTGTGGACGGAGACTTAATAAAACTGTGCTTGGTGGACCACGTGCAAGGACTTGGTCTAGCTGCCCATTTTAATCAAGATATTGAGCGACTACTTGCTCAACTTTATAGGTAATAATTGGGTTTCTCTATACAATGCATTGCAGGATGTTTGTATATAACTCAACTAAATATATCATCGTATTTGCGTTTGTTCAGAAGTCACAAGAATAAAAAATCAAACCCCAGCAGCAGTTTCCCCTTCAAATTATTCAAAGACGCAATGGCTTTCCGGCTTCTCCGGATGCACGGACACGACGTTAATCCAGGTACTTCAATTTCCATTTCAATTTCAATAGTATATACATATTCATATTCCACGTGTGTAAGCAGGAAGCTTCTGTTGGTTTCTGCATCAACCAGAAACAATGGCGTATATGGAACAAAACTGCCAACACTTGACCACCGCAATGTACAGTGTTTACAGAGCAACAGATTTATCATTTCCAGGAGAGCACCAATTAGAGGAAGCAAGAAAATTTGCCACTAAATTGCTCCAGAATTCCAAGACCAGGCATAGAGATCATAACTTATTAATTTCAAAAGGGCTTCACAATATGGTACATATATACAAACATGCAGTTAATTAATTATATGTTTTGTAGCATCATTAATCGATCGCCTTCGATTAGTAGATTGGTGTTGTTTGCTTATTGGTGCGATTATTCATTCGAGTAGATCAAGTATGAGGTGGATGTTCCATGGACTGCTCGTCTTGATCGTCTTTATCATAGAAAGTGGATTGAAGAATATAAAAGCAGCCCTTTATGGATTGGGAAGGCCACTTTCTACAGGTATCTATTTTAATCAAGTTTCTCAATGTTCACTCGTAAAGTTAAATTTGTTGCTACTTACTTATATAATGCTACGTACAGGTTGTCCTGCCTTGAGAACACCAAGTTGATGCAACTGGCGGTTGAAAATTTCGAATTTATGCAGTCAATATACATGCGTGAATTAGAGGAACTTAAAGGGTTAGTCTTGATAATTCATTCATTTCAGGTTCACAATTATTAATGAGGAACATACATCTATATATTTAGGTGGTCGAAGAAATGGAGGCTTAGTGAGATGGGATTTGGAAGAGAGAAGACAGTTTATACCTATTTTGCAATTGCTTCTTGCTCTCTCTTTCCTCACGATTCAATCATGAGGTTGATTATTGCAAAGGCGGCCATAATTGTGACCGTTGCGGATGACTTTTATGACATGGAAGGTTCCTTGCCTGAGTTGGAAATTTTGACTGACGCAGTTCAAAGGTACATCTCTAGCTAATTTGACTCTTTCCTCCATTTAACTAACCCCAATATATTTAATTTGTAGATGGGAGGGTGAAGGATTAGAGGGTCATAGTAAGACCATCTTCGAGGCGCTAGATGAGTTTGTGAATGACATGGTAGCAAAATGCCACCCTCAACAAGGAAGCACGGTGGTTCCCAAGTTGCAACATCTTGTAAGTTTCGTCTAACACAAAATCAATTTTAATTTAATTTTGAGTATATATTATATAAGTAGTAACTAGTTGTGCATGTGGTAGTGGCGTGAATGCTTCATGTCGTGGATGGTGGAGAGAAGATGGAGTCTGACAGGGTATACACCGGCAATGGATGAATACCTGGAAACGGGGATGTTGTCGATTGCAGCACACGCAATAACTCTTCCAGCCACCAATAGTTTCTTCAACCCAAATGCAACTCTCAACCCTTTTCAGTACCAAGACATTACCAAATTGCTCATGGCTATCGCCCGTTTAGCAAACGACATGCAGAGCTATCAAGTTATTATTCATACTTCTAATCTATACATATATATACATATATATTTATATATATATATATATATATTTATATATATATCCTCCATTTAATAATTTGAATGAAATTGGTACATACATGCAGAAAGAAGTAGTGGATGGAAAAATGAACGTGGTGGTGCTCCACTCGCATCAAAATCCAAACTGTGGCATCGAAGATTCCGTGGCGCATGTGAGAGAGATGCTGGAGCTCAAAAAGAAAGAATTCTTGCAACATGTATACTCAGACAGATTTGATGAAAAAATGAGTAAATCGTGCAAGCAAACACATTTATATTGCATGAAGGTGTTTGAGATGTTCTTCAACTCGGGCAATATCTTTGACAGCGAAACTGCACTTGCTGAAGATATAAACAAATCCATTTACCTTCCCATTAATCATCCCAATATACCCTCACTCAAATCCAAGTTTTCCGCTCGAATTCACACCCTCTCCAAACCACCACCCCACACCACCAATTATATCAACAATTTCTCACAAAAACTACTGCGTCTTCCCACAAGATTTAATCTGCGTGTTATCGGCTTCCCACTATAATATATTCTTCTAATCATCAATAAGTTTTGTATTCGGGGACGAAATTATATATTGTTTAGCCACTGTCAAAAGTCTCTATATGGTTGTATGTTTTTCATATCTTTTACTTGTTGATTTATTTTAATACTATACTGCGTACAGTAATATTTCAAGAGTCGCTTTATCGCCTATAAAATTCACCAATCAAGTTTTGCCGCGTATATCAAATTAACTTGATGACTAGAATTTGGAAATTATATTAGTCAAATAAATCATGATGAAAGCCCCTCAAAAGAAAAAAGATAAGCATGGTGAGCCAATAAAATTGTATCACTACAGCGAACCCTACTGTCCTAAATTTTGTTTTTCTATAACTATCCACTAACTGGAAAAGAGTCGTAAGAAGGTTCGAAATCACACTATTATATTTTTCAACTGTACTGTAAAGCTCGAGAATTTGAGAAGAGATCATATGAGTATATAATAATTTTGAGTCATATAACTTTTTGTAGTAGCAAAAGTGCCAAAACTTGACCAATTTTTTCCATCAACGGATCTTGATTTTAGGACTTTAATATATGGTGAATTATAATCTGTTTGGATACATTATGAGGTATAAGTAGAAAAATATTCAATTCCATCTCTGAGAAGGTGGGGATTCCCCAGCAAGAAAGGAGGCAAAGAAAGCAAGGGAGTCGCTGGGTTTGAATATGGGCACAGCATGTCCTGCTCCTCTGAACTGGCGAATGTGAGTCCATAGTACTCTTGCACCCATCCACCAACCTACAAATCAAATCGAATCCCGATCACACACATGTCATCGTCTAAAGGGTTAATTGACGGAAATAACAAGCACCTCGTACCTGTTTTTCGTGGTACCAAGGTCGCCACGCCCTCTTGATCGAGAGTCCTAACGAGCTCAAACTGTATCTCGTCGACAGAACAGGAACTCTGCCATCAGTATCACCACGCAAATTCTCACTAACATTTATCATTCCAATAAAATCAAATGTTAACAAGAAGCATCTCTCTATATATCTATACCTGTACACCCATATCCGGAGGCCAGCAGCTATGAGCTTCTTGTATATCGGAAGCACGGATTTCTTCGTGTCTGACCAGTTATCAAACACCGTCATACTGCACAATCGAACATCACGTGAGTGTCTAGCAACTAACTCTGGCATGAGGACATCCTCATGGTGCGACAGATAAAAGTCACAATTATCATGAGAAAGTGATATTTATTATTTTATTCTCTAACTAGAAAATTGAAAATAAACTGAAGAAATGTGATCTGTCCGCACAGTGTGTACGTCCTCACTAGGAGTACTCAAATCAAAAAGAAAAAAATGTAGTTTACTTGCATTTGCTCCATTTCTTGAGGCTGATTCCATCAGGAACATGGAGGGCCTTCTGAACCTGGGGTTGATTGTAGTAAAACTTGGCATAGTCGTCCAAGCACGGGTCGTAACCACCCATCATCCTTGGCATCTACACACGTAAGATCATTTTTTTCGGGCTTCTATTTTCCATGGTTGAAACAAGAAAAAAAAATACCACTTACCATCTTGGATGACCTCCTGGCTGTGAGGAGAGTTGAAGAAGCAGATGAATTAGCTATGCACACTGATGTATAAAGGCTGTAAATATCTATCTCATCGTACTGGCTAAGCAATTCATCCCAGCCAGCATAGCAGTCGCTGTTGTTCAACGTGTCATCGCTGTAAAAATCACAGGACTTGATAATGGTCTTGTAGGTCTCATCCGAGACCACAGCATGGCTCCAGGCGTAGTCCACCATGCCTCTCCAGTCCTCAGCATCGTGTGTCTCCGGATTTCCCAGCTACCAAGAAAAAAGGTCGTTCAACGTATTTTTTTTTTTTTTTGTGAATTATAGAAATTTCAAAAGATCAAATACCAGTATGCCTCTGAGATCAATGAATAAGGAAGAGGGATCTGAGTTCTTGTCATGAATGATTTCAGCCAGCTCAGGAACATACTTCCCTGATCAAACACATGAGATCAGACCAGATTTTTACAGAGATGGGCGCTGGCAATCGAGTATTAGCATACCTGCATAGCTCTCTCCAGCAATATAAAATATTCGATTTTGATATGATGGGAACTTGAGGAACCAGTTGTGGAGGAAAGCATATGCATCATTTGCTGGAAAAAATAGTTCAATAAAATTTGTTATACACTCAGCCAAATGTGGACCAGATTACAGTAAAATATAAAAGTAAGGTTTACCTGTAAAGTCATCTCCCAGCCTATCATAATCACCACTAGTGTTTGAGTATGAAAAGCCCACACCAATTGGAGATTCCAGGAACAATAAGTTAGCTTCTGTAGCATCAAACAGGATACATAAATAACTTTTCAATCCCTGTAAATTTTTTAGGTAACATTAAAATGCTACAATATCCAGTTTGTTTTGCTTTATATCTGATGATGGAAAAGAGGAAAATAAAAATAAAACCTTTGGTCCATGAGAAAGGATTTAATTTCAAGCCACGCCCATCGTTGTCCACAAAGAAAGGCCCGATTTCTTGTGTTGCACCATATCCCACGGAAGAACAACCGGGACCTAGAAGATATACAGAACACGAGATCAGCAGCAAATACTGTAGTGGAAAAGGGGAAAAGTGAATAACGAGGAAAATATAGCCACAACCTTGAGCCATATAATTTAAAGGGAAGATGATCATCTTCGTGGAAACTATGTGAAGCTAAATACAGCATAACTTATGTACGGTAATCTTTCTTCTTTAAGAAATGGCAGATAATGGAAATTGCTTATATCTTGTGTTTAGATAGATTTAACCAAAAAAAGATGGTTAGAAGATTGATATTGGCGTCATTAGGTTGACAAGGACAGATGAAAATGTGCTTCTGCATCAAGTAGATGCATGCCATGCTACACGCAAATAAAACGACTACAACACTTCTAGAAGACCTCAGCACCCTCAAGATTTTCTATAAGATTATAACATATATATATGTCATTATGAGACTATTTTAGCCCTCTTACCTCCGTTTAGCCACAGCACTAGAGGTTTTTCATCAGCGAGAGTTGTGGCTTCATAAAACCAGTAGAAGAGTGCTCTTCCATTGTTTTCATTCACTGTGACATAGCCAGCATAATGTTTAAAATTTACACTAGGTTGGCCAGGAAGACTGGTGACGAGATCCTCAATGGCTGCTGAAGAGTTGGATCTTATTTCACTAGACCAATATTGCCAATATCTGGCATCGGCTAGTGGTTTCATAGAAACCAAACTCAGAGAGAGGACAAAGAGCACTTTTAGAGCGATATCCATTGAGATACCAACTACCAATCCAGAGATGGTTATGAGATAAAATATGCCAAACCAGTATGTTTATTTATACTTAGAGGATTACTTGTATTTAACTAACAATGAGAGTGGTCACATTGTCTTTAGTGAGATATTCTATGTGGCACACACGGTATTTTTAATCCGTCAGAAATTACTTTATGGCCTCTCACATGAATTTAGGCAGGTTATTAAATAGCTAAACAAGCACAAAATTAGAGTGGAGCCTCCATTTACATGTGGGTTGTTGGATCTACTTCACGTGGATATATATCAAGATTAAACTATACATCTCCAAATTGTATTTGTCAACATTCTTCTAGAGTACAATCTTGTTCTTCAACAGTCGTATTCAACTTCTCCAAACTTGCTTCAACTGATAATTCTGCATTCTTTTGATATTAATTTGACTGCCTACATGTGGAAAAGGTGTATCCGGTTAATGTCTAGGTGAAAAAACAGCCAAATATTAATATTTCATAACTATTAGTAGAAGGCATCACTAACATGATGGCTTAAAGTTATCCGTTAAGCTCCCAAGTCCCTTAATTTGTAAATCATAAAATATTGCATCTGATGATGTTTCTAATAAGTTCGAACTAGATAAGATGACAAAGCCTGGAAACATAGGAGCCACGACTAAACAATGCATGAATCTGAAATATGAGATTTAATTGATGCTACATCACATGAACAAATCAAAGCAAAATAATTGATAGTTAGTTTGATAATATTTAGATGGGATCTTTCTATCATTGAAGCACGCAGTCAAAGAAAGCCACATAACCATTCTTTTTGCTGGATGGTGACATCATCATTCAAATCAAGGTACAAATTGCAGTGACATCAAGCTACTATTACAAAGAGAACAAGAGGATCAGATTTGAACGGGGACGAATTTTTGCAGCATGCACTGTTTTCCCCATATATTGACCATGTAATCCTTTTTTTTCCATCAAAGTGGCCAGTGAAATGATATTTGGGTATATATTCTCAATTAGTGGTATGTGTGTGCAGTGTGTAGATAAAAGTTGACCTATTCTTTTAGAATCTCATCATCAAAAGAAAGAAAGAAAAGAAGATCGTGGCGAACCTTATGATCTGTGGCTTTATCTTCTGATAATCAAGGTGATGGAAGATGTATGATTGCAACAGCCAACTTGGATGTGGACCATGAGTTGGATTTCAACTTGATTTAGTTGGAAAATGAGAAGGAGATATCTGTAACAAATATATATTTTCATCAAAATTACACAAGTGCAATTTATACAGATAACTATATAATATAATAATAAATCCTCCTAAGATCATCCTCTCTATATGTCAAATTAGCATAAATCTCACATATAGTAGTGGCCTGACATAGATGTGCATCATTAGCAGGTTACTTCGATAATTCATATCAAAGAAATGCCCAGAAAAGATAATCTGAATAAGTTTCTTAAAATATACAGAGCACTATGAACTTGGCTTCAGTTTAGTAAGTGCGGATACACTGCAATGTCAGTTTAGCACTGTCATATGCAACTCCTGATTACACTGTTCCAAAAGTGTGTAGCAAAATGAGTTTTCACGTTGGTTCCGAATATGGTAGGTATTATCGTCTTGGAGCATAAAGCCTCTAATTTAGTGGAGCATATTCTTAGGTGTGAACTCAGAACCACAGAAGAATTCCACAATCTAATTCAAAAAATGTATATATTCAATTAACTACAGTCTATGAGTCCACAAGTAGTGCATGATGTTATTATATGCATGAAATTTTATATTTCTAGAGGTTTTAAACAAGCTTGTGGTGTACACATCAATAAGCATGATAAACTAATTAATGAGAGATTATTAATTGTCCCAACAAGCAATATTAAGCCACTACTAATTAGTGAGAGATTATTAATTTTCCCAACAAGCAACATTAAGCCACTATCTGTATCGTGCAGACATATCATGGATAACCTCATAACCATATCTTCGGTATTAAGAATCGTGGATGCCAGATTAGGAAACAAAATGTAATGATTTGAGCATCCCTTCATCATCAAGTTTACTGTCATATATAATCTTTATGTTAGCTGAAAGGGAAGAAATGGCTCTTTTTGAGACAAACGTTGAGAATTTTATCTTCATTACAAAACCTATGCAGCGGTCAAGTGGGATATTTTATAAAGTTCTTTATAGAAGGAGCTATCTTGTGATTTGTTCAAGAAACAGAACAATTTACAGTCATCTTTTCTTATTTGTTATTTATTACAATAAAAACTCTCCAAGTTCTACATTTCATGAAATTTCTAAGGGACCTTGAGCAATTTCTAAACCAGAAACCAAGAGTTTCACCATCTAGGTAACCAAGTAGAGAGAGAGAGAGAGAGATCAGATAGAGAGTAAAATACTAGAAAGGTAGCATTACATTCCAACTAAGGCCCTCTTTTCTCAAGTCAACCATGGCATTGGTTGGAAAAGAAGTTTCATTGGTCATTCCTCTTTTTTGTCTACCACAGATGATAAGTGGTGATATAGCAGAGTAGCTATAGCCGAATATGTTAGCTAGACTCCCAAACACCTATAACAAACTTTAAGAATTAAAAAGTTGATATATGATGAATATGTGACTTGAAAAAGATGGGGCAACCCCATGCCGTTGGTGGCCGATAGTAATATATCTACAATCCATGAGCTTTTGCACTTTATGCCTGTAAGTATAAGTTAATGGATGGGTCTTTGCTGCTGTTAGGCATGCCTGTCTTCAAAACGTGAAAGTCGTTTAGTCTTATCTCTAAATCAATTTCCTCCACACTGCATATAAGTTTGGACGACATAAACAACTGGAACTACATTCTGCCAACTAAAGCAAAATATTCAAGGAAGAAAATTTAAAGAATCAAATTTTCAAGAGGCAGAATCTAAGTTATGTAAGTTATTACTTCATCAATACTGATTTGAGATCAAATTTGACTTTGCTGGTGCTTTGATTAGGCCAACAATTGATAGTAGACTATCATTGAACTCTACCTAGACCATGGTAAACTAACATCATACGAGATGAATTGATAATCCCTCGTTCTAAAGGCCTAAAGTTCTTTGAGTTACCTAATCCACTTCTATAAAAGAATGGATCTTTGTGAAACTTCATTGCAGCTACTCATCGAGCAAGTATAATTCTATCCAGTTTCCGATTTATAAAAGTATTAATTCATTTGTAGTCTCAGTCAAAAGTGCTCCATTCAAAAAGTGGGAAGGTGTTTTTGCTATATTGCTTTATCCTTTATTCTTATTCATTGATGAATTTGTCGCCTTGGTTAGTGGTAGAAAAGGATAAATTTATCAGCATATGCATCTAGGAATAATATATTTGAGGATGTCACATGACTTATTCACGAATAACCAATCATATTTATTGAGTAGCCTGATTCTCAATACATCATCTTATGTTCCTCCACAGCATAAGATTTTCTGGATTTTGAAGGAAAACATTGCCCATAAGTAACAGTTTCCAAGAAAAGTAGAGATGAAACATCTCGAGAAACAAGAAAAAACATGTCAAAATACCTATCAACCAATTGTTACAACCGAAGGCTAACCCAAGAATAATGAGTGTAAATAACATAAATCATAAATCAAATAATCAAAAGTAGCAGACCTTTAATTAGCTTAGCCCCCCTTTTGACGAAATGTGGCATTAGCTTTGTTTTTCACTATTAATTTAAAACCTCCAACAGGAAGTAAGATTTATGCATCCCAAATACAGTTGACCAGTTGACCTTGAGACATGGAAAAATAAATAATTACAACTAAAACATTTCTGCTAACTGCTCCCATACAGTCAAAATCCCCCACATCGGCAACAAAGAAAAAAGAAAAGCAAGGGCTGTTTGCCACCACATTACCCACATTACTCTTGGCCAGTCTCCATCAACCAGAACTTTCTAGGAAGCAACACCAAATATACATAGATAAAATTAAAAAATTAAAATAAAATAGAAAAAGGAGACACAGGAAGAAAAAGTTGGACCTCATTACTGGGAGAAACTCCAGAAGAAGAGTATTTACAAAGAACGGGGAATCAAATCAAGCAACTTCTACTACAGAGCAGCCAGTGGGCTACCCCTCACCAAATGTTGGCAGCCAATCAAATCCGGGGCTCCACGCGGCATGGTCCATGGCAATGACATCAACTGGACCTTTCAGGCCACCCCAATCAATCTTCCTCGCCCACAACGGATTTGCCTGTTTCGCCCTCGACCTCCACGGCCACGGCCGCTCCCAAGGCCTCAAAGCCTACGTCCTAAATCTCGACGACTCTCTCTCATTCTTCGATTTCGTTACAGCCCAAGGTCCAATTTTTGAGAAAACCAGATTCTTGTACGGCAAGTCCATGGGCGGTGCCATCTGCTTGCTGATGCATTCAAGAGACCGGAATTCTTCAAAGGCGCGATCTTGATGGCGCCCATGTGCAAGATTTCGGAGAAGGTGAAGCCCAAATGGTCGATTCCGTAGATCCTGACGGCGGTGGCGAGGTTTGCGCCGACGCTGGCGATCGTGCCGACGACGGATTTGCTTGATAAATCTGTGAAGGTGCCGGATAAGAAAACTAATTGCGGCGATGAATCGGATGAGGTATAAAGGGAGATCGGGGACGGTGGTGGAGCTGATTAGGGTTACGGAATACGTGAGTGATCGATTGCGGGATGTTGAGATTCCGTTTGTGGTGATGCATGGCGATGCTGATGTGGTAACTGATCCGGATGTGAGCAGAGAGCTCTATGAATTGGCGAGGAGCGAGGGACAAGAGCATCAAGATTTGTGAGAGGAGCTAGGGACAAGAGCATCAAGATTTGTGAGGATGATGCAGCATGCACTCTAGTTTTTGGGGAAACTCATGTAGGAGTATTACATTTACATATAATTGATTATATTCCAACAATCTTGATTCTATTTCAAGTCCTTGTTATGTGTTTGCTGTCTTCGAACAAGAATACTCACTACTGTCTGTCTATCACTTGGATCCAAGTTTTATGTTTCTTTCCTTTTCATGATTTTTAGTTGCTCTACAAAGAGTTGCGGCAGGCGTCTGTTACATTTTTCACAGCATACAATATGAAAACCAAATCCAGAGCCTATTCATATTTTATTAGCTTCTTTCATTAGTCTTCTAGATGGCATGCATCTAAACAGGGGATTGGTTTCAACTAGCGTAAGCATTCGGTTTTCGGTTCGGTTTTTTGCCCAAACCGAACCGAAGAACCGAATTTTTTTAAAAATTAAAACCGAACTGAACCGAATTACTCGAAAAACCGAAATCCGAACTATGAAAACCGATCCGAACCGAAAAAACCGAAATATCATAAAATTATCCGAAAAACCGAAAAAAAAACCGAAAAATCAAAAATCCAAAAATCCAAAAAATGTATGTATATATATAAAATATATATATATACATACATATATATATATATATATATGTAAAAATATAAATATATGCATATATTAAATATATATAGATATATATACACATATATAAATATATATAGATATATTTTCGGTTTGGTTCGGTTCGGATATTCGGATTTCGCATATTTTGCTCACCCCTACAAAGAAGGCACTCAACCTTGAATTGAGGCAAATAGATCTTCTTTATTATGAAAAAAGACATCTTTCTAGCTTCAAGAACTCATTAACAAAATCCCATACAAGGCCCAACAGAAGGAACTTCAGTAGTGATTAGTCGACACAAGGAACTTTTAGTTCTTTATTCTATTTCTACATAAAAAATCGCTGTGCCGGTATTGTGCTCATTGCTTGTTCAGGCCTGTTCCTTTTCGCTTGGCGTGTGTGTCTTCCCTTCCTCTTTAGAAGAATCATATCATCAATTGACAAGGTTTCATCAATGAAGCATGAGTAATGTTCAAAACTTAAAAGTAGGAATTGGTCTGTATTTTGACTTGGAAGAGATGGAGCGATGACCGACGGGATTTGAATTCTAAACATCACTACTAATATACTTAAATTTGCATCGTTTGAATGGCGTGATATTTTTCGTATAGCACACACTATTGACAGTTTTACACGAAATAAGAGATTAAATCATAATAAGATAAAGAATTCCATAAAAACAGAACTTAGACAAATTAATTAGGCGGGAAAATTTTCAATTTATCGGGTTATTTTTATTTTATCGAAAAGTTTAAACTAATTGTTTTTTTTAATAATCCTATATTTATATTAAGTAAATATACACAATATGAGTATCAGTTAAACTTGTAACTTTATACTATAGCTAATAAGTAACTCTTCAAGATATAACTATATATATAATTACTACAGTATCAAATTTTAATCGTAATGCTAAATCGTAATGATTTTAAACGTAATGCTAAATCTCTCTTATTACTATTATTAGGGGTGATAATCGGTTTCCGGTAATCCGGGAAAACCGGTACCGAACCGGTACCGGACCGGGAACCGGTTTC
>JAYDZE010278392.1:0-19179 GCA_034509125.1 Monilaria moniliformis
TTGCGGTTGAAACTCATAAAACGCTTATGCTGGTTCTCAACCATTGGGTGATTATGTTCTTCAACAAACTGGTGTGTGACATATTCACTGTGACAATTCTCTGACACAAATTTGAAGGATATTTTGGCGTTGCATTCACATCTCTTAGATGATCTCCGTCTTTTGTTAACAAAGCCTTCACGTGCATTAATTGAATCCAACTCATTGTTCCTCTTTTTGCCCTCTCTACTGCATACTAGGTAAACCCATGTCAACGTGTTATCTACAGATTTGGAAGCGTTTCTCCGCGTATCAAATCCACACTGTGATGCATAATTGCGATAGAAACCGATCGCTTCATCCAAACTGCTGAATGTTTGACCAACAAATGGCCTAATCTCGGGGTTGCATTCGGGTTTATAGACAACTGCAGAATAATTTGATAATTATGATTGTGAGTTCGATTGATGTAAGTGTCATCACGTGAGAGAACAAGAAACATTATATTGATATCGTAATATCAGTACTATGTTTAGAAATATAATTCTTCTGTGCTCGTTAATCTAAATCATACATAAAGCTGTAATGATTACGACATATACAATTTGATGGAACATTAAGTTATATTAGAATTATGTGGAAGGTAAGTCTCTATGAGATTTATGGGTGAAAATCAACATATAAACATAACGATATCAGCATATTGTTATTAACATCAGGCATTTATTTACATCATAAATTTTAATACACGCAATTATCGAGTCTTTAAATTCGGGTTTGTAGAGAACGGACGACGAATGTAATAAATGTAACATTTTTATAACAGTAAGAAGGGTTGCACTACGGGAACAAAATATATTACTGATGATTTTCAAACCATAACCAAAATGATTATGATTTTCAGAGATTAACAAAAATGATGATGTTACTATATTACTGCTGATTTTTAAAAATAACTGTGATGATGATTTTCACAACATAACCAAAATGGGGATAATAGTTTCAGCATACACAGTCAGCTATAACATTAAAATCTAAGACAAGCATTTAAAGGTGAGATAAATTATTCTCTAGATCTGTTTAAAGTATCAAGTAAACATCATATTGAATGTCTATTATCATCATATAGTTGAGCACATCGTGAACTAATCAACATCATGACTTATTATTAACCGTCATATTTCTACAAAATTCAGATTGAATTCTGTATACAATTCAGTGAATTGTATAAAAATTGTTGGAATAACGTAATAAATATTTGCCAAATACGAGTACCTTGTGAACTTTTCTCCGAATCCATAACAATAGATCACTTGGACGGTTATAGTTTAGAATTGAGGCTAATTATTTTGAAAATTTGCAGAGCATAACCAAATTAGATCTATTACTGCATAATATATATAATGATACCTTCAGATAATGGAGAGATGTGATCGGTAATTATAAAAGCTAAACATGTATGTTAATACAGATGATTATCATAAGTAAACAACTTCCCTACAAAACCGCTTGGTGGGAGGTTCACGGATTCAGTGAGAAGATTGGGTTGGAGATAATATCAACTGCCACGCCTGTCCTTATTAAACTAAATATGAATCTTAATACAAACAAATAAGATCCCTACAAAATCGGCTAATAAAGGGCTGATCGAAATTAATGGGAAGCTTAGTTTTGACAATAAAACCCTTACTACAATAAAAATATTAAAACAAAATTTACACGTGTCAAAGTTTCGAGCGTTTGATCAAATAATCGGATGGTTAGGATTTGGTCTGCGTTATTCATTAAGAATTAGTTATTATTTGAATACAAATATATATATATAATATCACCAAAATGTCCTAGGCCTATGGGCTTATTATTTTTTGTCTACTTTAATTAATTTATTAATTAATCCAACTATTAATTAACCATAGTCATCATGATCTAGTCCATATTTCTTTCAATATTATGCTGCGTGGTGTTTATTATTGTGAACGGCGTTAATCATTCCATCCATATTCTTGCATCCTATTACCTATTCTTACCTAATTGGGAGTTAATATGAAATTATATTTTGATATTGTCATCATGATCCAACTAAATCTATTATTAATATTATCATTTCTTGTTTTTAATAAAATATCTAAAACTTTATCGAAATGTTTGGTATGTACAACTTAGATTTATTAGTTAGAAATTAGAATGGACATAGGAAGCAGCGAGGAAGCTTCGTTTACTTTATCTACGAATCTGTCACCCAATTTGTTATGTGCTGTTTCTTCTCTCACAAACACTTGTCCCACTTTTGAACTCCAAATCTAAGTTTATTCTGTCGTTAAAGTAAAAGAGAAAAAAAAATACAGATTTCAATGTTTATAAATTTGAAATTTCTAATTATAATTTCTGAGGTCTAAGAGAACAAAAAATAAAAAAATTGCTATGCTAACATTGGTCACAAAATGAGCTATTCATAAATAAACGTAGATATATTAATATGAAATTGGATTAAATCCTCGTTTTTATACATTTACTGGCAATGATGGATGATGACTGGAGAATAAACTAGTATTTTGCTTTCACGCGAAGCAAGAGGGAAGAAGAATCAAACAAATCAACAAAACCATTTTTGTGTAGAATGTTTGTAAATACAAGTTTGATGGTTTTATCTTGGCAAGTTGTGGAATGTTTCAAATTTTGTTATGTTAGTGTTGATTTTCGGGAATTTAAAGAAACTTTAATTTTCTCATTGAAGCATGATAAGTTGACAACATATGTTTTTATACTTATGCAACTGATATAAGAAAGTGAAGGATAAAAAAAATCATGAAATGCCAAAATATGGAGATATATATAAAATATTATATATATTTTTTACAATTTTTAGTTATTATTGTGTGGTTTCTAATAATTGAGTTTTTCATCATTTAATTTAGAATATGGATAATTGTCATTTAAATCATAAAATTTCGTTGACTTCTGGTTAATCCTATAACTTTTAAAACTGGAATATAACAAAATTCGAGTGAAATTGGTGGTGAAGTGTCAGCCGGAATTTCCGACGTGGACAAAACATCCGTTCTTCAAAACGATGTCGTTGAGATAATTGTTCCAATTTCACCGATATTTTGATTTGTGAGATAATTAAGAATATATTAAAAGTTATAATTTTATCTTCCAATTTTAAAAGATATGAAATTGATTAAAAGTTAATAAAAAATTATAATTTAAATAATAATTATCTCTTTAAATATTCTGATGCAGCACATATTATTCGAAAATTTCGAGGCAAAAGTATTAATTGCCTTATCAACACACAAGAAGCTACGCAAAAAAGAAAAAAGAAAAAAGAAAAAAGAAAGACTTGCTATAAAACGCTAAAACGTGTATGTCGTCCTTATCTGCATAAATATTATAGATAATCACGTGATTAGTGAGTAATTACATTGAGTTTGAGCACACGGTATTCCTTAGTAAAATTCTGTTTGATTAGTGAGTAATTACATTGAGTTGAGCACACGGTATTCCTTAGTAAAATTCTGTTTATTTAGCCTTTTGGTTTCCCACGCTACTATCGTGCTTTTCCCTCCTTCATTTCATAGCAACCAAATCTAGAGAGAGAGACACAGAGAGAAAATGGTGAAAGACAGGAAAATTGGAGTGGCGATGGATTTCTCCAAGAGCAGCAAGGCGGCGCTGCAGTGGTCGATCGACAATCTCGCCGACAAAGGCGACACATTCTACATCATCCACATCAAACCCCACTCCTCCGATGAATCGCGCAACAAGCTCTGGACGGAATCCGGTTCTCGTAAGCTTCCTGCTCCTTCGATTCTCCGATTTTAGATCGTCGGATTCGATTCCGACTTTTTTCTTTTTCATCTGATTTGTGTTGTTTTTTGGTGAAATTGTAGCTCTGATTCCGTTGTCGGAGTTTCGTGAACCGGAGGTGATGAAGAAGTACGATCTGCCTACTGATATCGAACTTCTCGACATGCTAGACACTGCGGCTAGGCAGAAAGAGGTTATCTCCCTCTCCAATTTTTTTTTAAGTTGCCATTAGTTTGCGGATTTTCGCTGAGTCAAGTTGAATGAGATGTGTTTGATGAATTGATTAGATAACTGTGGTGACGAAGTTGTTTTGGGGAGATGCGAGAGAGAAGATCTGCGAAGCTGCTGAAGATATGAAGCTTGACTCATTGGTTATGGGTAGCAGGGGACTCAGCACCATCAAGAGGTAATTTTCTTTTAATTTATTTTAGCATTGAAAACAAATAAAAAGATCGTGTGATTTGAGGCATTTTAGTCCGAATTTCAATTAAAAATTAATTAAATCTATGAAAAACTTAAAAACTCATCGGTGGTTTTAAGTTTCTCCTTTATTAGGTGGAAATTCTTAAAATTTGGAAATTTTAGGCAGATAATTACACGATTTATTGTAATTTGTGGGATTCAGGCCACTCCATCGTTACCAAAATCAAAATAGTATCCAGAACAAGTAGGGCATTTTCCCTCCCAAATAAATAAATAAATGAATGCACGCATTTAATATACATTCATGCTAAGAATTGAATTTATTAGATACGGTTTCTGTTAGATTCATTATTTAATTGTGGATGGATAGGATAATTCTGGGAAGCGTGACGAACTACGTGGTATCAACTGCAAGCTGCCCAGTCACTATAGTGAAGGATCCCGACTTTCACAAGAAGTGATTTTAGGAGATATTTGTAATTGTAATAATTCAACAACTCATGTCATCATCGCCTTTGGACTTTTCTAATAATTTGTATCACTTTATAATCACATGTCCAATAAGATGGAGTTTGGCGTCCGTGTCGAATAAAATTATATTTATGAGACTGATTTATGGACTCCATAAATGGGCTCAGCCCATACCCATAGCCGTCGTGTATGGGTAGACATTGCTAAAGTTGCTTAAAATAAGTCATTTATAAAGTAAAGATCCACTATATATTGTGTAAATTTTTAAGATTTTGTACCCCACCTCTGTAAGTGGAATTTGTTATACAAATATATAATCATCGATATTCAATAAAAAAGTAATATAAAATGTCAAAATAAATAAGAAAGATACTATTTTCATAAAAGTTAAATGTTTTTTATCTCCATCTATAAAAATATGAGTTTTTATATTATTTTATTTTAAAAGACTAAGTTACCTCTTCATATGGCTGAAAAAGTTATTGAAGCTGACATGACTTATTTTTTGCATTTTATTTAAATTATTTTCGATCTTCTTCTTCACAATACAATCGAAAAAATAGAATAAAGAATATGAGTCAACTAACAATACTGCATTCAATTTTCGTGTAAGGTGGTTGTTTATGCCTCTAAATTTAAAACATCAACCAACTTCATTAAATGTACACTCGCAACACACTATTAACATAAACTTACTTGGAAAATCATAAAGATATCATAAACTTATTTGAAAACAAAAAAAAAAACAAAAATAGATCTACGATGTTATTTCTTGAAAAAAAAAGGTTTAAATTCGAAAAATAACATAGTAGGAGGCTGGGTTCGTGTTTCTGAAACATAAAGAAGGTATACAAAACCAATACAACGTCACGAAATTTGATTTTTTCGAACTGTACTAAAGCCCCTGATCCTAGCCCATGATCGTGTTCCAACGCCCATGGTTGTTACTTATGATCGTGGGCCACGATAGTTGCCATGATCGTGGACAACAACCGTGACCAACGATTGTAGACCACAATCATTGGCCACGATCGTATGCCACAATCGTGTTCTAAATCTTACAATAGTGGTCTACGTCAACCATCGTTGTCAACGATTGTATAAACTTCACGCTAGTGGTCAATCATCATGGACTACGATCGCAAATCATGATCAGTAGCCACAATCATGGACCACTATCATGTTCTTAAGACCGCGATGTTCTCAATCACGACCCACAATAGTGGTTCACTCACGATGTCTTACTTACAATCACGGTGTTTTATACCACCGTGGGTGTGAGACAAAAAATCTAATATTCATTATTTTTGTTTGCTAATACTTTTATTTTATTTTTGCTAATCTCAGATGGGGATGCGACGTATAATGAGTACATTATGGCGGTCATTAGGACAGATTGACGTACGAAGATAGGAATGTGATGATTATCAATGTGAAGGTGTGCAACTTGACTCTAAATCAACTCATGCATTCGATCATAAATTCCTTATGGGATAGAAATGATAATCTTTTTTTTTTTGCTGTACTATTTCACACGTACAGACGACGACATACAAATTGAAGGTTTGATAGGATGTGATATGGAATTACTTCGAACGCTAGCGGAACATATATCAATTTCATAGATTTATGTCATTCAGAAAGGCAATCAATTTTCCTCCGGAGTGAATGTGAGAGGAAATAACTCGGGACTAGAGCATTACAAAATCTATCACAACATGCCACCTGAAGATGAGGCGGGGAATAACTCTGAAGACGATGAGGATAGTAAACGTAAAGTTGTGATTGATATTATGACTTTAGAATTCTTTGCTTGGATTTGACAATCGCCACAAATGGATAGGATTTTTGGGCATCGGAACATCTCATCAGACTAGCAGGCTATGCATGAGGAACATGCTGGAGGTGATGATGATGCACACTATACACATCGAAATTGGTTTATCCTATATCCTGATTTTGACACTGCATTGACGTTAGGCTGGGTTGTGCCGTACCATTGCTGCACTCTTGAAAAAGGCCACATTTAGGTCTAAAATGCCTTGAAGATGGTTATGGGTATGTATCATATGAAGAACAAGGTAGAATATGCCAACGGTTGTTCTACTAACGATCATTTGGTGTATATTTGCAAGAAAGGTAGAAGAGTTGCAATTTCAGATTATGTGTTGTTATTGGTTCAAGTATTTGGAGAATTACTAAGTTGACGTTGGAGCACCGCTGCTCCTTAAACTTGGATTGTACTTGAAAAGTGTCAATTGTTGCTAGAATTAGAGGTTGAATGAGCTATAAATGAACACATTATCTACACTAAAAGGATGACTTGGTGTAGAGAATTGGAAGAAGTAGGAGATGAGTATAAGGTGAAGGAATGAATGAGAAAGGCACACGAAAAGAAGAAGAAAAAGAGAAGATGAGCAAGTGTGCACATGAACTGCTGAAGGAGTTCTGAACTGTCCAGCTTGAAGGTCGAGCCAGGACAGCACTGACAGGACAAAGTGGTCCCGACAGAAAATAGTGAGGTGGCGCCACCAGATGCTAGCAAGGGAAAATGTGTCCAATCCAGAGGACACAAAAAAAGGAAACCTAGCTAAGATGAGGGGATGGAGCCTCATTATAAAATGGGAAAGAAGGAGAGAGAAAATGGGGGGACAACAATTTTCAACTTCACTTTCACTTTCACAAAAACATCCACCTGCACTTTACTTAGTTTTGTTTTGGGGAAGAACACCATCTCTGCGAAGATTGGATAGGGCCAAGTACATCCTTAATGCTTTGATTTAAGAACTTGTTATTGTTGCATTACTCTTTCTAATTTAAGAACTCTTAGATGTTTCTTTTCTTTAAGTTTTTTTGGCTCCTGCGTACTGTTTAGTTTTGCCTTTGTTGGATCTAATTTTTCTTGTTAGCTTAGCTAGAATTCTGGTAGGTTTAACTTTCTTTTCAATGGTTTTAGTAGCTTTTGAAAAATCCTTGTCAATCTAGCTAAAATCTTGGGTAATATTTATTTTTAATGAGTCAATCTTTTTTTTAATTATTATTTCTTGCTTGTTACGGATCTGATTTCACTTGGAGTATATCTTATTTCTACTTCTGTAGTTGCATGTCTAAGGTTTTAAGTCTCATTTCAAACGAGTTGCAAGTATTACTTTACATGTTAATGGAGTTGGGGTCTTGATTTCTCTTTCTTTTCTTTTGATTCTACCAACGTGGGTTGAGAATGGTACACCTGGTGCACTTCATTTGCCTGCTATTTCCCTGCAGATTTCTATCCAGATTTCCTAGTTAAGGCCCTGTAAACTTCATGTTCAGTTTTTAAAGCAAGTTTGTTTATTTCCTAAAATAGGTAAGTTGACTTTGCACTTTTTTGCTTTTAATTTGGAGTTGTTGCTTGTTGCTTTATGCTGTTGTTTCAAGTCACAAAGTCTGATCTTCATTTGCGTTTGTCTGGTTCAAAAACAAAGGGAAATGAAATAAGAAATAAATATATTTTGTTTTGAGATTTCCGAAAATGAGTCCAGTTTTAGCTACGTGTTTTCACCTTTCAACTGCCCAATTTATTTTCCTGCTTTTAAACCTGCCCAGTTTGAACATGCTCTCTTACCACTGCTTTGTTTCTTTCAATTTAGTTTATATTTCTGTTTTCACGCTTTATTTAGAAGTAGTTAAGTTTCTGTACGTTCAAATCGCCTAGTTTGTGTCCTCAATTTTTGAATTGCCAAGTTTGTTCTGTAACTAAGCTTGTTAAGTTTGTTGCGTTTAGTTTCCTAGTTTTTAATTTGTTTCCCACATCATTTTAGTTAATCATTTTCTGTTTTCTTTCTTTAAAATGGCTTTAAGCGTGCCAGCATCGCCAAACATCTTCTTAGGCGTAGTAGACACATGACTAAATTCTCATTCCTCGTGGGTTCGACACCCCGTACTTGTCTTAAACTAATTCAATAGTATAGTTGTTCGTGGGAAACTATAATTTTTTTTGATAGTGGGCGAGGGGGTTATTTTGAGACCGAATGATATGATTGCAAAAATGCGCTTATCATATGTATTGCCATGACATATAGTTTTGCTTTGAACGTGATGAGCTGAGCGATAGAGTTGGCGTATGACGACTTTGATAAGTCGTATCAGAGGCTCCTATGTCGTGTTAGCACAGTTCGGGAGCAGTTTATGATATCCAAGTGATTAGAGAGAGACTGTTTGCTACTTATTCGTTGCTCTCAGAAAGTGTATCTGTACATTCAAGAGCTCTCTTTGTCCAGTGATTGTAGCGGATGGACCCACCTAAATAGTATGAATAAAGGTATTTTGTTTGTGGTTGTCACAATGGACAAAAACAAACATATTTTTCTCTTTTTAGTTGGAATTGGTCTAATAGAGAACACTTAATCGTGGACTTGGTTTCTTTATAACCCGCGCATGTGCTATAACCTATCAAAATATTTGGTTATTGTATTAAACAAATATAAGAGCATCCTTGAAGCCATTCTAAACGTCTATCCAAATTCCGCTCATGCTTTGTGCTACTGCCATTTGCAGAAGAATTTGATTCGATACAGGGCTCATATTGAAGTCGTTTCAAAAAATGCGGCATTTAGTTATTGGCATGAAGACTTCAAACATTATTTTTAGGATTTAGTGATTGTAAGTAGAGATGGGGGGATGGGGGGCCTCACATATGACTTTCTATGGTTGGAGTGGAGAAGTGGGTTCAGTCCAAGTGTCCGCTACGACGATACAGTCTCATGATTGTAAACGCAATTGAGTGCATGAATTCTTGCCTTTTACTCATTATTCGAGATATATCGCTTGGTTGTGGATCAATGGTTTGATAAGGAATGAGCGCAAAGTATATTGAGTAAACATGACTTGACAACCGCAACTTTTAGCAAGTTATCTGGTAGTGTGGAGCGTGGTCAACACCTCACTGCTAGATGTACAGCTACACGACCATATAATGTGGAACAATATGGAGCAACTTATGTAGTCGACTTTGTAAACCGAACATGCGAGTGTCGAGTGTTTGATCTGGACGAGATCTCGTGTTGCCATGCTGCTGTCGTGATTGCATATATAAGGTAAGCTTTCAAATACTCGTCTTATTGAATGATTATTACATGTATAACATAAATGTTTTCTTTTGAACAGACGGGAGAACAAAAATACTGATTTGTCAGTGTTTGATTACGTTAGTCGCTTTTTTAAAACAACACACCTTGATCGAGACTTATAATGAGGATATTATGTTAATACCACATCCCGATGATTGGAATGTTCCAACGGATGTGTAATCGATTATTTTTCAAGCACCAAATGAGGCCCGTCATGCCGGTCGTCTAAGGATGAGTTGTGCTCGTTTATTGGTTGAGGATGCGGCGACTAGACATCGTAATCGGCTGTGTTCTAAAGTATAAAACAATCGGCCCCAATAGGAGTACGTGTACAACGTTCATTCCAACAAAACCTGTTGATTTGAATGTCAATCTCGAAGAAAATGAGGGAGCATGTTTGACTAGAAAGAACAGATAGAAAAATAAAATTACATTTGTCGGAGCGCGGGTTGAGTAGTTTTACATCGAATATATTTAAACATTTTTGCAATTGGTTACATGTGAATATTGTGTGAACATTTAATTTGAACAAAATATATTACTCATGAGTGGTTACTGATTGTGGATGAATGATCATGAGTACCTGAACGTGGGTGTTTGATTGTGGGTAATACATCATGAGTAAGCCATTGTGAACGACAATGGTTCATAATCGTGGGTGAATGATCATGAGAGCCTTATTATGGGTGAAAGATCATGAGTGAGCCATCGTGAACCACAGTGGTTCATGATCATAGGTGAATGGTCGTGAGTGCCTGATCATGGGTGCCTGATCCTGAGTGAGCCATCGTGAACCATGATGGTTCATGACCGTGGGTGAATGATCATGAGTGTCAGATCGTAGGTAAAAGATGATGAGTGAGCCATTGTGAACCACTGTGTTTCATGACCGTGAGTGTCTGACCATGGGTAAAAGATCGTGAGTGGGCTATCGTGAATCACGATGGTTCATGATTGTGGGTGAACAATCATGAGTGCCTGATCGTGGGTGAAAGATCATGAGTGAGCCAATGTGAACCACAATGGTTCATGATCGTGGGTGAATGATCATAAGTACCTGATCGTTGGGGCATCGTGAACCACGGTGGTTCATGGTCGTGGGTGAATGATCTTGAGAGCCTGATCGTGGGTAAAAGATCATGAGTGAGCCATTGTGACCACGATGGTTCATGATCATGGGTGAAAGATCGTAAGTGTCCGATCATGGGGGCATCATGAACCATGGTTGTTCATGGCCTTGAGAGCTTGATCGTAGGTGAAAGATATAAGTGAGCTACGGTGAACCACGATGGTTCATGATTGTGGGTAAATAATCGTGAGTTTCTGATCATAGGTGTGCCTAATCATGGAAAAAAGATTATGAGTGAGCCATCATGAAGCATGATGTTTCATGATCATGGGTGAACAATTGTGAGTGCCTGATCGTGGGTGAAAGATCATGAGTGAGCTATTGTAAACCACTATGGTTCATGATCGTTGGTGAATGACAGTGAGCAAATGATCGCGGGTGCTTGATTGTGGGTGAAAGATCATGAGTGAGCCCTCGTGTACCACGATGGTTCATGAACATTGGTGCATGATCGCGAGTGGCTTATCGTGGGTGAAAGATCATGAGTGAGCCATCGTGAATCATGGTGCTTCATGATCGTGGGTGAATGATTGTGAGTGCTTGATCGTGGGTAAAAGATCACGAGTGAGGCATCATGAACCACAATGGTTTATGATCGTGGTTAAGATAAGGAGATCATTCAATTTTAAATATCATTTAGGGAAATTACATTCAATAAAAACTCATGCAAACATAAGGAAATTACATTCAATATTCTATAAAAATATATTCAAAATAATACAAACACAAGACAATTATAGTAAATTGTTTGCACCATTATATGGCGTGGTTGATGAGATTTTGAATAAAACCATTTGTTATCAGGGCTTGAGTGATATTGGCAGCAGGCACATCCACATTGGGATAAAGATAATCAGAGAACTTGATCACAATGTCTTCATCAACGAGTTGAAGATTACAGTAATATCCATATCATGTCATTGAAGTGTAAGAGTAATGAATCACCAACTGAACTCCACAAGTGAATATTGCACTATTCTTTTTGGTGTTGCACTATTCCTCTTGGTGTTTCATTAAGCCCTCTAGGGAGACGCTATTTAAAAAGCTATAGATATATTAGTGAGGCCGATAGTAATGGGGCCGAAGGCAGTGGGACCGACGGCTGTGCATTAAGAGGCGCAACGATGCAAATTAGGGTTGAGAAGGAATGGAGAATTGAGAGTATATCTATAGAGTGGAACGGTGGCGCAAATTAGAATTGAGATGGAAGCGAGAAGTGAGAGTATATATAGAGAGTATGGCGATGATTAGAATAAGATTGAGGTAATGCGTGAATTAAAGTTGATAATTGACTGAATTATTTAGATCACATATATATGTGGATTACATCTTTGATCACGGCCATGTTAAACGACCGTGATCTATAACGATAACGATCATGGTAGACGTTCGTGGGTCCAAGATCGTTAGTGAGCCATCATGTATGAGCCATAATGAGTGAGCCACGATTGCGGGTGCATGATCATGGGCTCGTGATTGTGGGTGCATGATCGTAGTTGAGTTATTGTGAGTGCTTAAAAGTCACAAATGTTAAGATTACGATGGTTGAAACCCATCGTGGGTGCCATCGCACGCTAAAGCCGTGAGCTATGATGGTAGCCCACTAATGCACCCAGGATGGCCACAACCATTATGGCATTAAGAAATAGACAAGGTTTTCATTGTATATTGCCTTTTTAATCCGTATTTACATATTATGAATGAAATATGATAAAATATTTATAAATATATATCATGTCTAACAAATTATTAAATGATTGTAAGTAATTTCACTAGAAGTATTGTGTATTATTTATATTTGCAAGATAGAATACATATCATCATCATCATTTGGATAAGAAAAATAGACTATGATCAAATATTTTTAACATATATCATGTCTAACAAGTGATTATAAGATTATACATGATTTCACTAGAGGTGGTGTGTATTATTAAGTTTTCTTAGATACGAGAACATGTTATCAATGTTTGTGTAAGTTTGGGTCTATTGTGGTGTAAATCACTATAATATTATATAACTGGTCTGTAAATGTTTTTTTTGTAAACTAATACTTCATAAATTATTACAATATTCATAAAACACCACCTAATCTACACAGGATTACTTAAAAATCACAAATCATAATTTAATCTATAGACCATGATGGTTGAAAACCATCGTGGATTACAATCGTAAGCCATGACAGTAGCCCACGATGCCACCCACGATGTCCACAACCATAATCATAAGCCATGACCGTAATAAACAATCTCGAGCCACGATAGCTAGACATGATCGTAAGCTATGATCACGAGCCACCACGATCATTCACCCACGAGGCCACAACCATCGTGAGTCAATCCGTATTTTCATATTTTCAATGGAATATACTCAACTATTTATTAATATATATGTTATTTAACCTATCATTTAATGATTGTAAGTAGCCCATGATGGCACCCCGATTGCGAGACACGATCTTGAACCACGATCATGATCCATGAACGCGTGACAAAATCACGAGCCACGATTGCAAGTAAGGATCACAAGCCATGATAGCGGGTCACGATTGTGATCCAAGATCGCGAGCCACCCACGATCATGTTCCTAGTGACGGATCCAAAATCACGATCTTAGCCCCCGATGGCACACACGATAGCCACAACCATCGCGAGTCAATCCACATTTATACATTTCTAATGGAATATGGTCAAGTATTTATTAAAATATGTTATGTCTAACAAATCATTCAATGATTGTAAGTAGCCCACGATGGCATCCCTATCGTGAAACATGATCGTGAGCCATGATAATGGTAAATGATCCTGATCCATGATCGCGAGCCACCAACGATCGTGCTTTTGGGTTGACACACCCAAAATTATGATTATAGCCAACAATGACTCCTGTAATCGTGATCGACGATCTCGAGCCACGATCGTGGGAAACTATCGCGAGCCACCCACGATCTCAAGACACGATCTTGAGCTACGATTGTGACACACAATCACGTTGCGGGATCTCAAGACACGATTGCGAGAGACGAGTTTGAGTCACGATCGTCATGCACCTAGGTTGATGCACCTAAAATCACGATCATAGTATGCAAACCAAACACAGTAAAAACTTAATAATACAAATATAAAAGAACATTAAAATACAAACAGAACATTGTATATTCAAATTTCAAATTGTTAACAATAAAATCCTAACTTCTTCGAGCCATCGGAATTTCTTAATGTATTTTTTATAAATCAGACCATCATGTCTCGTCTGCTTTCCTTTATTCACTAGGCGATCCAAGTACATGCATGAGTATAGGCCGTAACTGTGGCAATCTGATTGCAAAAACCACTTACTCATTGGCAATTTAATCAACTTCTACTCATCACTTCGCCTTTGCTTGTGGTGGTTCGTATGGCAATAATTTGTAGCAACTAGCAAGTTTGGCATACCATGAGTGATGCACTTCAATTGGTAGTCGCGGTGGCTCAACCCTTCCTCATAACTATTCAATATAAGTCATACAACTCAACAATTCATGAGTCAATACATACTCGGATTACAACCTAATGGTTATGGCCGATGCAACAAATTGCTATAGTCGATTATAATGATATGTATCAATGTAAATATAAGAAACACAATATTAATTTTTAACAATATAAAATAAAAATCACACAATTACATTACTCAATGTGCCAACGACCATGTCCACTAGGCTTTCAGAGATGCGCCAATTCTTGAGCACCAGCTTCCCCTTAATTTTGCGGCCTTCTGGATCTTTTGGATACAATTTTCTATATTCTGCGTTAATGACCATCTACAAAACAGAAGTAAAACTGTCTTATAATAAATTATAAATTATAAGAGGATATTATGAAAGTAATTTAGTAAAATTTACATAAAAGTCGAACCCCATGATAATCGTGTCAATAGATAATGTTAGATGATGATATAAAATAATCGCTGGATCCTATTGCGAGTGAAGAACACATATATGTCTTTTGCTTGAGTAACAATAGATAATGTTAGATGATGATATAAAATAAGTTAATTAAGGGTTAATATTCATAATGAGTTGAATAGTTACCTCCGAAGAGAAGTCCTTGTGCCTGTCTTCAACCTCATCGAAAAATATTTGTGTTAACTGGTGCCCTTTTTCCCTAACCTTCACGTACACTTCACTCCCACAGCTCTCCAAATACAAGTCTAAAAGTTCAAAATTAATCTTTAACCTCTTTGAGAATAGGTTGACTTCCAAACCAAGATGAAATTATATTGAACTAGTATCCTAATACCCTTTCAAACAAAGACAGATGTTGGTTAGGAAATTGGTGCTAAAAGGGAAATAAAAGTACAATGAGAGGGATATTTCGGATTGTAGGGCGTATATGGGCACAGTTCGTGTAGTAGAAGTATTGGAGCAAGTCCCCATTGGAAAATTTATGATTTGGACAACTATCCACCAATCTTTTGAAGCAAGTCCAATAAACGCTCAAAGATTCATCGAACCCTTGTTAAACCCCTGTAATTTCCTTTTTCACAGCATTGGTTTTGGTTGGTGGGAAAAGTATTCCAGAAACACCTTTTTCATCTCTGCCCATGTGGTAACCAAGTTTGGTGGGAGACTACTGAACTAAGCATTGGCCTCTCCCGTGAGAGTAAAAGGAAGTACTGCTAGACGAAACTATTCTTCACTAACTCCTTGATGAAGTTATATGGGTCATCACTATTCTTGCCGTAGAACATCGACAAAACATTCAATAGGTCCAATTTTATTTCACATTGAGTGGCCCCCTCGGCCATTCTAACGGGTGTTGGAGGATCATCATCATTACGGGCCATTCTGTATTCCAAGTCAGGACCAAGATTAAATATGATACAAATGTCACCGTCTGTGTCACTTTCGGAGCATGGGGTAGGGCAGTTGTGGTAGTTTGAAATTTTGTCTGAGTTTGATTTCCTTGCTTTGCAAGCCGTGTATCCTTCCGTAACCTTTTTGCAATCTTCTCGATCTCGGAATTGTATCATAGGTGTGGCTTTGAAGGCTTTCTCATAAAAAAGAAAACGAGAAAAGAAAAAAGAAAACAAATCAAAAACTATATACAAAAGGTGTAGAAAACATGTAACAAAAAATAATGTCGTTCCCCGACAACTGCGCCATTTGATAAACTGGTAAATTCTGTCATTAGGAATAAACTAGCCAACTAAAGAATTTATTTGTTTCCCACTGACCAAAACACTATTCGATTAGTATATGGTAAGGAAGGTGTCAAACCCACGAGGAACAAATGAATTTGCTAAATATTTTCTACAGCCAAATGGGTTTTGGAGATGCCGCCACAACTATTTTATTTTTACTGGGAGAATACAGAAAGTAAATTTAACTAAACATGGAAAACTTGCTACCTAGCGAACTGAACTTAACAACAGTAACAAAATTTAAAACCGGAACAAGACTAATCTCTATGCTAAACTAAGACGAGAATTGGGACCTCTTCAACCAAGACAAATAATCTCAAGAAAAACAAACGGGATGAAGAATAGGAAACAAAAATAAACAGGGAAATACACGTTCAAGTTAAAACTAGAGTTTCTTCAAATTTATAAAAAAAACAAAGCTTAGTAAATAGAAAGTATCCAAAATGCTTCAGATTTAACAAAAACTAAAATGAAAACTAAATTGCAAGGTTGTTTAAAACAAACTCCAACAAACTAATAAAATAGCAAATACTAGAACGAAAGCAAGAGAGTAAATCAGTTTTTCTTATGTTGGAGGTTGGAATCAGATGTCGTTCTCTCTAGCAAAGTGCTCCTCTTCATTAAGTAAATTAGTTTTTCTTATGTTAGGGTTTCCTTTCTTATTTCTTCGGCAAAATGACCGAACTGGCTTTCTGGTTCGATGTGCCACCTTCAAGCTGGGCAGTTTGGCGACAATAATCTCTAATATGATTTCTCGCGCTCTATATATCTGGTGACGACTGGTTAGGGTTTTTTTTCTTCTTTCTTCGGCAAAAAAAGACCGAAATGGCATTTTCGTTTGATGCGCCACCTTTAAGTTGGGCAGTTTGGCGACAACTATCTGGCAGTTTGAAATTTGGACTTCAAAACCCACTTCGTTTGCTCCTTCTGCGCATTTCCAGCCTTTCAAGATCCTTGTATCTCATGTTCCCAATTTTTCCAATATCCTGCATATGAAAACCTATCAAGTGCAGATTTTGTCCATGTCAATATCAATTCGACCTAATTCCTAGCAACTAATAAGTCCGATCATCTTTTTAACAAAAATGGTATAAAAAACTCATAATTTTATGAATGCGGTTATATAACTACTCTTTTTATGAGCGTGGTATATTTTGCCCTGCACTTCTTATATTAAAAATTATTTCCACATTAAATCTAACATAAAATCCATAAAGTTTTTATTAGGAAAGTTTGACTTAAAATAACAAGAAAATAGATATAAACTAATCCAAATATAAGTCATTTCTAACGAATAAATAATTTGTTAGGAAAATCCAAACGTGGATTCGCAAACAAAATTAATCTATTATACAATAGAATTAGATGTTTTCTTTTTCTCTTTGCTATGTGGCACTCTCACATTCTTTATTCATTTTTTCTCAATTCTCATTCATTTGCAATATTAATCTTTATTTTTATTTTTTTCACATCACCTATCTCACATATTGATTTTAAGCCACACTCCACTTTGAATAAAATCTTATAAATTGTTGTGTAGTATACATTCTGCAAACATTTTACATATATATTTACTTTTGCAAAAATTAACTAATTAATTAGCAACTATACAGTTATATTTTTGTTATTAGAAATTTAATTTAATGTGGCTAATATTACTTCGGTCAATGATTAATTTTGTCAAATAATGCGAGTCCATATGTTAGAATAATGTCAATTAACTAATTAGTTGTCCAAATAAATAATTATTTTAAAATGTAAATTAATTTGACTAGTTTTATCTTAGCCATTAATAAATTTGTCAAATAATGCGAGTTCATGTTACAATAATGAATCAGCGATTTTTTTCATGTTATTTTTTAATTTTATTAATTCTATACTTTAACATTCACTTTTTCTGAAATTTTACCAAATGAAAATCTATTTAAAATGGTCATTTTTTCGTGGAGTGGTTGAATTAAATATAATTTGAACTGACCATCAGTTTAATTTAGCTAAATATATACTATTTAATACAATTTTGCTAAATAAATAATTTTTACTAAATGAACTATTACTTCAGTTTAATTTGATCGTAGAAAAAGACACTTTGTGTATTATTTTTTGATTTTTTTTAATCTCATATTATCATCTTATAATTAATAGGAAAATGGGATTTAATTTTCTCATTTTTAGATAACAATCTCACACCACTTTACGGATACGCATACACCTAAGGACAATAAGATGAATAATTTGATTATCAAAATGGGCCAATTACAGGAGCTAAACTAAGAAAATAAAAGAATCTATGATATATTTTACTTGCTAAAATAAAAGCCCAAGCTCAAGGGCAAATCATATTGTGCGAAATGGCGAATGTTATTCAAGTTAATGGGCTAAATAATACTTAAAGAATGAGCTCACAACACATCAAGTTTTAGAGGCCCAACTTGAAGAAATACAAGCTAATTTTCGTCCAAATGGGAGCAACCTAAACAAAGAGTCATTTTAAGTTACATTTTTGTATTTAATTAGTGACTTTTGAAGTTCAAGTCTCATACCAATTGTTTCTGAGTTTTTACTTATTATGTTCCTATTTAAGTGTCATAAGTAGGGGTGAGCATTCGGATTTCGATTCGGATTTTTGCCTAATCCGAACCGATCCGAAAATCCGAAATTTTATAAAAATTAAATTCGAACCGAACCGAATTATCCAAAAATCCGAATCCGAAAATCCGAAATCTGAACTTCCAAATCCGATCCGAACCGAAAATCCGAAATTGCATAACAAATCCAAAAAACCTAACAAAAAAATCCGAAAATCCGAAAATCTAAAAATTATAAAATTATTTTTCTAAATTAATGCGATAAGGTTGGTAGTATATAAAATATCATGTTTTAATATTTATGTAATAAGAGTATAAATTGAAGGTATTAATTAGAATATATATATATATATATACATATACATATACATATACATATACATATACATATACATATACATATTACTAAAAATATATTTCGGATTTCGGATTTATTCGGTTTTTAATATATCCAATCCGATCCGATCCGAAAATCCGAAATTTG
>JAYDZE010278503.1:0-19179 GCA_034509125.1 Monilaria moniliformis
AAGCATCATGGGACAATTGCGAAAATTGTTGAAGTTATGATATAATCGACTGATTTTAAAACTTGTGGGACTGACCATAATTTGACTAAACTTGGTGGTTTTTCTGGCAATTTGCCCATTATAAAAATCATATGATAATAAAGTGGGTAAATTTACCTTTTTTACCTTAGTGTATAGAAAAACGAACAACTAAAGATTTCGGATTTAGGGCAGCCATTTTCTATAGAATTCTGATATATGACCCTTCTATTCGGAAATGGAGAGAGTATGTTTACATAATTTTGTTTATTTATTTTATGATTAGCTTTTTGGAACTATCTAAGATAAAGCAACTACATCTTACAATGCATGTATATTCTCAATGTCTCATGTAACTTGTAGTTTATATACATATAAGCAAATAATTAATTGAAGTTTGAAAATATATGGTTCCATTTTGAAGAGACCTACCTTTTACCTAATTGTTCCATTTTTTTGTAACAACCATATCTAATACCACAAGATACTACTGCACTAGAAAATATTCACTTTCTGTTTTTAGTAAGCATTAATCTTTAAAAGATTCTGAACCGTTCCTGTAGGTTGAGCCCATTTTTCAAAGAAATATAGAATAACATAAACATTTAAATAAAAACAGGGTTCTATGGTCAGTCCGTGAACCCTGTATGCCGAAAGCATCCTTTGGGTGATCTCGTAGTTCCTACGGGGTGGAGATGATGGGGTCGGTCCATGAATTTTCCTTCCCTTTTCTTTTGCCGCATTTTGCTCAAAGAGTCGAAGGGAGATAGTAAAAAATATTTTATTACTTTTCGTTTTCATATCTTCACATTTAACCACAAAAATTATGGGTACTTATTCTGGTATCAAAATTCATTTTAAAAAAAAATTAAATTGTAGAGGCCCAGCCCGAATAAAATTAAATCTACAGCTTATTTGGGCTTTTAAGGCCCAGCCCAAATTAACCTAAAATAGACAGCAAGCCCAAACCAAACCTATTTAAAATCTTTTAACCCTCGCCTCCTCTCTCTCTTCTCTCCCACCGCCCGTGCCGACGCGACGCCATGCCGAAGCACTACCGCCCCGCCGTAAGTCTGAATTCACCGCCGCTGAAAATGTTCTCCAGCTCGAGTTTAAGATGAAGACAAACTGATATCTCACTGTGCACCTCTTTTATTCTTTTTCTTCTTTTTAGGGGAAGAAAAAGGAAGGAAACGCCGCCAAGTATGTGACGAGGTCACAAGCTGTGAAATATCTCCAAGTTAGCCTTCCTGTGTTCAGGTTCGCTCTAATTTTCCATTTGTTTGATCGTGTTGTTACTTGTTAGTGAGCTTCTTCTTATAAATTTTGAATATATATGTCGTGAGGTTGCGGTGGTAAGTTTGTTTTGGTTTTTGTAATTTTTTGAGAAAATTTGGCGATTTTTGCATCAAAATATGTCTCTGTTGTTAGTTCATCTTCGTGTCTGTGTGAGAGGGTGGTGTGGGAGGGGTGTTTAGGGTTTATTTTTGCTCGTCATTTTTTATGCAACGTTAGTGAGTGCACTTGACTATGTGTTCTCATATTCAGGTTTATTAAAGATGTTATAGGAATTATATTTTACTTGTATTTTACTGGCTTTTTGGTTACTATGATAATAATATGATGTTTGCATTCACATCTTCAGACTTATGTGTGTTTTACAAATTTGCTTGATTCCTGTTGTGTTCATAACATCGTTTTCTATTTCCCATCTAGTTATTTAGTCATATTAGGGGTGTTAAGTTAGTTGAGTTGAGTGGACTTAACCCGGAAATGTTAGTGTTGAAAATTTGAGCTATCATATTTACCTTTGGGCTTGTCTGACTGTCGATTGAGATGCGCCAGTCAATCTGACATAGTTGATTCAATTTTCTCCAGACTAATTGAGATTGGAGTGGGTTGTTTTTTCTATTTAACATGCTGAATTTGTATGAGCTATGAAATGTTGTATCTTGGGTTTAGTTGAGCCCATGGGTAGTTTGGTATGTTTTCTGTAAGTAAACTTGTGTTATGCTTTATATGGATGCTGAGAGCGATTCCCTATGCACTATTCAGGAGACTATGTATCCTCAAAGGTGTATTTCCTCGGGAACCAAAGAAGAAGGTGAAGGGAAACCACCATTCTTATTATCACACGAAAGATCTCATGTTTCTCAAACATGAGCCGCTGCTTGAAAAATTTAGAGACATGCGCACTTATGAGAGGAAAGTGAAGAAAGCCGTGTCAAAGAAGAATAGAGATCTTGCGGAGCGGCTGTTGAGACGGAAGCCCAGTTACACTCTTGATATGCTCATTAAGGAGAGGTGAAATTCAGTTAGTTGTTAGAGTTTTAATGTGCTTGTTTTGTGTAATTAGCTGTTGTTTGTTTACTATTTTCATTTGGAATTAGGTATCCGAAATTCATTGATGCGGTGAGAGATCTCGATGACTGCCTTAGTATGGTACACCTATTTGCTGCATTGCCTGCTGTGGATAGAATTGTAGATGGAGAAAAGATTCCTGTAAGCCGCGTCCATAATTGCCGAAGGTTACTGCTCTTGCTGTTTCTAGATTTCTGATTTAAGAATTCTTAGTCATGTAAACATGTTATATTTGGGACAATGTACTGATCCTGTTTCTGTGTGTTTTGTCCTTCTGTGATGGTCGTAGGTTGAGTCAAGAGTGGCAGGCATACATTTCACGCACCCATAAACTAAGGAAGACTTTCATATCTGTGAAAGGAATTTATTATCAAGTATGTATATGATTCTCTATTGCTGAATTACTTCTTTTATCACAGACATCTTACCAATGCAATTTATCCTTACAGGCAGAGGTCGAGGGGCAAAAAGTTACTTGGTTAACTCCTCATGCATTGCAGCAAGTACTACCTGAAGTGGATTACAGGGTATTGCTTACGTTTTTGGAGTTTTATGAGGTTAGTTACGTGATCTGATGTCATTCTTTTTATCTTAACTTCTAACTTTTAATATTTACAAGTTTTTATACCCATGCACAATGGAAATATGTTTCTATTGGCTCACATTTCTAGGAAAAGAACTAAATTTTACTTCAGTAAATGTCTTATGCAAAGACCTGGATTGATAGATCTCATTAGGAATTTAGGATTAGAATTTAAAAAATCTTACTAAACATCGGTTGTAACCATTAAGCTTATGGTGTTGTATCTCATATTCTAAAGTGGATATGTCTCTAGTGGGGTTGAAAATCCTTTGCATCGCCTGGTTTGATGTTTGTGATGCTATGTAAAATTTCTTAAAGATTCCAGAAGTTTTTTCTTTGCACAGAGTGTGTAGTAATATGATGCTTGTCATTGTGTTGTTTATCTTTTTTTTTTTTTTTTAATTATATCCATTTCTTTGCAGACTCTTCTTGCATTTGTTAATCACAGACTGTATTCTTCAATAAATGCGACTTATCCACCAATTCTTGACCCTCGGCTGGAAGCTCTGTCTGCAGGTCACTTCATTTGTTGTTTGCCTGATTACTTATCTGTACTGCATTTTTTCTTAATAACCTTTGAGAATAGATGAAATTACATCCACTTTGATGTTATAAACATATAACTATATAAGATGAGGAAGCAGTTTTCAGTTCTGCAGTGTCCAATATTGATGTTTGAACTATGCAGATCTTTATGCATTGTCAAGATATCTTGATGCCAACGGCCAAATAAGTACAAAAACCATCACCTCATCTGGCTCTGAGCAAGCTGAACCTGGTGCTTTAATGCAACACCTTCCTTCTAACGAACCTGGTGCATTAATGCACCTTCTTGAAGATGCTTCTAGAGAGGATGAGGAAGATTTAGAAACTAGGGAATGCAAAAATCTCTTCAAGAACATCAAATTCTTTTTGAGTCGCGAGGTGAGGTTCCTAAACTTCTTGGTATCACGTATTGTTATTATCTCTTGCACTGTCCCTTTCTCTTCCTCTGTCAATTTCCTCCTGTTTTCAATGAATTTTCTGTTTCCTAGTGATGTGATATTGTCCATTCTTCTCGCACCCTTCTCCCATATTCTCTCTACTAACCTCAGCTGTTCCAATTGTTTCTTGTTCAGTCTCCTAGAGAGTCATTGCTGTTTATCATCCCTGCATTTGGGGGCACAGTTTCTTGGGAAGGTGCAGGTGCACCATTTGATGAGTCTGACCAAAGCATCACTCATCAGGTCTGTTGCTCAACATATTTCATTGAAGCTCAACAGTGACCTTGTGTATTTAATTGTTCAGGTGGTTTATTATGAAAGTACATTATACTAGTTTTCTCATGCTTCTTTTCAGTCTCCTTTCTTTTCTTGCAAACGACATGCTGGTTTGATAGTCCTGTCCAGGGCTGTATATGTGCATCCATTTTTTGTATAGAAGTTTTTTTTTAGTATTTTGTACAGTGAATATAGATTTATCTGCAGCTGGACTGTTGAATGTTCTTACGAGGGCATGCGTACTAGGGCAAGCTATTCCAGTTCTCATATGTGTTTAGAGGATTTTTGTAACTCAAAATTCTGACATATAAACTAGAATTCTTTTTCTAGTGTTTAATTTTATGTTCAGGTATCTCTGAATGTATTTTGCAACTCTAAAAACTCTGAAAAGAAAAATCCAGAATTATATTTTGAGGTTCTTGTGTTTGTGCAGATTGTTGACAGGCCAACACAAGGGCATAAGTTCCTTTCTAGAGAATATATCCAGCCTCAGTGGGTCTATGATTGTATAAATGCACACATCATTTTGCCGACTGAGAAATATATTGTGGGATGGTAAGGTCCATGTCCATCTTCTCATTGCAACTTAAATATCAAGAGCCCTCTTCTGTGTTGAAAAATTGTGAAAATACTATTGGCTTTGGTAACTGGTTGATTATGATGTTTACCTAGATGGAAGTGCCTCAGAATTGAACAACTACCATGTCCCATGGTTCTCATGACAATGTCATTGTGTTTGTATGTTAGGACTGAATCAAGTGGATTCCTGGATTACGGATTATATGCATTTATGCGTGAAAACATATCTGAAAATAAAGAATTAGGTGTCTGATTTTGTGAACATTTCAAATTGTCATGATTTAGCTTTGATGTTATGTATCAACTATTGCTTAGTAATAGATACTCATTAGAAGATTGGGTTTCTAATACTCTTTTCATCCGTTGAGTTGTATAATCATGTTAAGCACTTGTATCTCCTGTATTCTAGACCAAAAGATAAACCTTACCTGTATTTTATGTCACTTTCTTAAAATGCTTGATTCATTTATTGCATCAAATTTTAATATTTTCTTTGTACTTTGGATATTGCAGCGTACCTCCGCCGCATTTGTCTCCATTTGTTGACAATGATGCCGAAGGTCACGTCCCCGAGTATGCTGAAGCTATCGAGCGACTAAAGGCTGCTGAAAGAAAGGAAGTCTTACCATTGCCTGGCATGGGAAAAGAGGATTTGGATGACCCTCAAAGTTTACTGGGTATCATTGATCGGGCAGAAGCTATCGAGGCTGCTAAGAAAAAACAGAAGGTACACTTCATGAAACATTTTATATTTGTTTGACAGGTTATGGCCAAATTAGATTTGTTTCTTATTGATACGAGAAGCTTAACATGTGTTATTTATGCTGTGGTTTGTTAACCTCTTTCTTAAGTACGTGTGGTGATAAAATAATCTCTCTTGGCATTCCCACCTCCACACTCCTTGGTCAAGAAAAAAAAAAGAATAGTCTGTCCTTTGCTTCTGGTGAAATTTGGAGTGTTACATTTTCGTTCAATCTCTCTATCTATCCAAGTGGATTTCGTCTCGTTATTAAATACTTATATGTATTCTGTGGATTCAGATGTTAATGCAGGAGAAGAAGTACCATGAAGAGCTGAAGCTAGAGCTTCAAGGTGCTCAGTTGCCTTCTCTCCATGGTGGCGCCGAAGTTGGGGATGTAGAAGGAGATGCTTTACCTGATCTTCAGCAACGGGCCAAGGATGCTGATAGTATGTCTGAGGTTTCAATGTCGCGCAAGAAGAGGAAACTTCTAGAAGCAATGAAGGTAAATGAAAGCTAATCACTCTCCTTTCTCTGTTCTGGATTTCTTTCGATGAAATGATGACACCATCATATTATATAAGATCATTGTTGTCGTTGGTATATGAAAGTTCGTCACTTATTTGTTTTGCCGTCTTGTTTCAGATCGGCAAAAAGAGGAAAGAGGACGGAGTAAATCTCCTAAAAGAGCGGAAGCGGAGAATCGATCAAGCCAAGAAGAGTTCTTCATAAACTCGATATTTGTAGGGCCACTTATAATCTTATCATTATGTGTTTTCTCAGAGAATAGGGTTTGGTATCTCAATGTTGTATATCTAAATATTGGCAAATCAGTTTTGATCAGCTGACAATTTTGTTGAAACGCCTAAGGCATTTGTTGTATTTCAATTATTCGATCAGTTACTAGTAGTTTTTTCTCTACTCTCTCTCTCTCTCTCTCTCTCTCTCGTTTTCCATTTTTTCTTGTCAGTTATAAGAAATTAATTTAAACATTGCTTTTACTCGAATCTGTGGCTCCCACATATTTGTAGCAGGCATTCTTTTGTATCTATCTGCAGTAACAACTCGTAGGTTCGACCCAAGTTTTTTATGGTCGTCTACTCCACGAATTAGGCTATGAAGCGGGGCTGTAGACCCGGCTAGATCACCCCAAGTGACTAAGTTTACTCGACTTTGGGCTATTGGGAGAATGTAAACAAAATTGAGTAATTGAATCGAAAAGAGGTGGTGGTGTTAAAACTCAATTATTTAATTATTTTGTATGTTTTGGGTTAAATGCACCATTAATTTGAAAATTGGAACTTAATTATGCTCAAACAATCTTCTCTCCAAGGGTGTTTTTCCTTTATAAAAAAAAAAAATTACTTTTTCTTACCTTTTTCTTTCTGTATTTCATTATCTATTAATGGTATCTTGTCTCGGTGGGAACATCAAGTTTGGTACAGAATCAAGGTACTAAATGTGTAGGCATACAAAAGCCAAAACCAACTTAAATTATGACCTTTCTTTGGTCCAAAGAGGCGTCAAATTTCATTATGTGGTCATGGCTTGTTGCCATAGTTGGTGGGGTAACATTGTCTCACACCACATATTTGATTTTTGCTTCAAGAAAATCTCTAGACAAAATCCATGTGATTCATCATGTGTTTGTGTTTTCAACTTAAGCATCATGGGCCATTTGCATATCTACTTGTTGTTATCTTCTCTTTTTGTTTCAGGATAAACCATTTCTAAAAATTCTATATATACACAATACATTCTTCATTGCAGCCATCATCACCAAATTTTTAACTATATAAACTTGAGCTTCTCTCCCCCCAAAAAAGTTGCTCATTTCAGTTCGATTTCGTACAAGAATGGCCATGCGGCAGATGCTGAGACGGTCTTTATCTAGCGAGAGAAGATCAGCTTCATCAAGAAATGAGGTCTCAAAGGGCCATGTTGCTGTCTATGTAGGGGAGAATGAGAGGAGGCGGTTTGTTATTCCAGTGTCGTACTTGAACCACCCCTCATTTCAAGAATTACTGTTTCGAGCTGAGGAAGAATTCGGGTTCCATCACCCTATGGGCGGCCTCACCATTCCTTGCAGTCAGGACTTATTCATTGACGTCGTATCTGGCTTGAGCAGCACATGATATATACAAGCAATGTTTTAGAAGAAGCACAGTTTTGTAGATTAGCCTTTAGAAATGTATGTAATGACAAGATATGAATATAGTTAGCCATTTTCAGATGAAAAACTATGGTGTTATTTCTTGACAGAATTTAGCTCAAAAATCTTTGTCTCCATGGATTTCTTGAACTTCCAAATCTTAAACTTGAAATAGACATGAAAGAAGGTTACATGCTGTTATCTCTCAAACTTATCTGCATTTGTCTGAATAGATTCAAGAAAAGTTTCTAGCTGTGGCTTCCAAAACATCATCGTATATGTTCTGTCATCGTAGTTTATAGTCACTTACAGCATCTTCTTTACTACTATTGAATGTTAGAATACAGAATCATGTGATTCCTCATGTGCTTATATATCTAATAATGAAATCAGTCAAAATTTTAACTCTACCAATCTTGATTCAATCGAGTTTAAGTAGCTAGGAGCACTATGGTCTTAATGAATAAACAGAAAATCCTCAGTGATTAGTGCAATGTAGAGTAACTAAGTATGGATATTAATCTTAACAGAATAAGATAAGAATGAATGCTTAAAGATAAAAATCTATCTACTCTACAATATTGTTCTGTACAAAACAATATTGCGTAATGTGCCTAAACTTGAGTTTCTATAAGCAATCACTGTCTAACTTAGGTTGTGTGGGGAAGAAGTGAGAGAGAGTAGGGGCCATAGAAGCACATGATTTTGTCTTCATTATATCACCTTCTCTCTTAGTGGTATCATTTTCGACTTCAAATTTTCAAGCTTTTTTAGGAGAAAACAGGCATCAAAGCTTGTTATGTGAGGGGCCCTTGTTGCCAGTTGGTAGAGTACATAGTTTCTACATCACAAAAATTGTTGTTTGCTTTAAAATCTTGATGATGATCCAAAGACGAGCCATGTGACTCCTCATGTGCTTGTGTTTCTCGACTCACACATCGCGGGCCATTGCATATCCATTTCTAATGTTAGCCACTCACCTAAGAAAAAACTACAAAAAAAAATTCAGTTCTTGATCATCTATATAAACACAGCAGATTTGCTCATTGCATCCATCCACAATAACTGAGCTTTCCTCAGCTTTTCTTTCAAAACAAGTTTTTCGTCTCATTTGAGTAGAGTTTGACTTTGAAAACAATGGCCATCCGACAGATGCTGAGACGGTCTTTCTCTAGCGAGAGGAGATCAGCTGAAGTCCCAAAGGGCCATGTTGCTGTTTATATTGGGGAGAATGAAAAGAGGCGGTTTGTCATTCCATTGTCGTATTTGAACCAATCTTCGTTTCAAGAATTGCTGTTTCAAGCTGAGGAAGAATTCGGCTTCCATCACCCTATGGGCGGCCTCACCATCCCCTGCAGTGAGGACTTATTCAATGACGCCGTCTCTGCCATTAGCAGAACATGATGAGTTTAGGAGGAGCAAAATTGTAAAAATTTAGAGTATCTCAAAAAAAGTAGACATTGATAGTATAGAAGTAGATGAATATACATCAAACTTATTGAGCAACTTTTTGTTACCTTCATCTGTTGAGTTTTTACTGAATTTTTTTAGTGCAAACACACAGTTGTGGTGAACTATGTCCAAGAAAATACGTTTGAGCAACCAAAATCTTATCATTTTGTAGATGAACAATTCCTGATAAAGTTCAAAATATGCAACCAATAATGCTGTTATATCCGAAAGTCATTTACATTAAGCTCACAAGTTATTTTCAAGACTTAAAAATCTTTCAAACTGGCTATGGCAACCAAAATGGTAGGCTGCATATGTTTCTAATAATATGATCACTTGCACCATCATTTAGTTGTATCTATGGTTAGAAGACAGAATCATGTGATTTTTGGTGTCCTAATATTTCCTAATGTCCCACTTGAATGACCCTTCAGCGAACTTCAAAAGTCGACTCATCTAACTTAGGCCGTCTGGGGATGAACAAAAAGACTAGGCCACAGCCACAGATTCAAACTTAGATAGAGATATCTCAACCTGAGACATCACATGTTTAGGCTTACCATCTCATTACAATAATCTAAGACCATCAAAATTTTCTGATTCAGAGTTGTTTCTGTTTAGATACAACCTATAGTTGAAAGAGTTGGACCATTTTAAATGCTATGATAGCAAACCACACAGCCAGACGTTTTACTAGTCTCTGCTGTGTATTTTTATGTCATCAACATCCCCTTTCTGATATGATATCTAAATCAAACAATTTTATAATAACATAGTTAAATAGACTACTAATTTGTTTCCTATGTGATGCTCTAATTATTTCATTAATTAACTAATCTATTTTTCGATATTATGAAGATTTAAATGTTCCAGCCCAAAATGTAGACTCGTACCATATTTGCAACTCATGCCTAATTGAATTAAGGTCGTGTTCTTTTACAACGCGGCCCAAAAATCAGGTCATAAGATAAGACTCATAACTATGATTAACTAGAATTTTGATATGTGGAGTTTCGTAAAACTAATTGGTATCTGTGGGGCATTTGAGGGCCATGTACGTAGAGTTAGATGGGAACAGACAATGCTTTCAATCTCTCAAAATCTCCATTTTATTGCTTAATCATTGATGGACAAATCCATGTGCTTGTGTTTTCCATATTTCGTAGCCACCACTTATCCATTTTGCTATGATTTCCAAAGGGATACAACGTTTATTGTGCACCTATATATACAACTCATTTCTCAACTCCAACCATCAACAAGCATTCAAGAAAATTCTTTAGCTCTCTTGATCTTGATTTCTTTCATAACTACTCTTCTCATTCTAACTTTAAGAAAGGTTCAAACAATGGCCATTCGCCAGATTCTGAGACGATCTTTATCAAGCGAAAGAAAGTCAGCTGAAGTTCCAAAAGGGCATGTTGCCGTGTATGCTGGTTCTAATGAAAAGAAGCGCTTTGTGATTCCAGTGGCGTACTTGAACCATCCTTCGTTTCAAGAATTGCTGCTTCAAGCTGAGGAGGAATTCGGGTTCAATCACCCGATGGGCGGCCTCACCATCCCCTGCAGCGAGGACTTGTTTGTAGATTTCATCTCTGGTTTGAGCAGAAGATGATTTGTAGCAATGGGTTTTAGGAGGAGTAGGATTTTGTAGATTAGAATATCTTTAGAAAAATGTATCCACTGAAAGTACATAAGAATGTGCATGAAATATATTATTGAGAAACTTTGTTACCTTAAGCCATGGCTCTCTCAAACAACCAAAATCTTCTGATAAACTTGGCAACAGAAATGCAATAAGTTTGGATGCTGCTATATCTTCAAACTCATTTGCATTTGCCTCAATCAAATCAAGAAATTTATGTATCTTTACATTGTTGTATAGGTCATTAAAATTTATTCAGCCTGTTACAACATCTTCTTTAGTTCTATTGATTGTTAGAGTACACAATCCTGTTATTAATCAATGTGATCATATTTCTAGTGATGGACTCAGTCACAATTTATAACTCTATCAATCTTGATTGAATCGAATATAAGTAGCTACGAGCATTGAACGAATGCTTTAAGACACATAAATTTCTTGAATTCATCTTTCATTACAGACAGCAGGAACAAAGAGAGTCATTTTTAGTGATGCTTTCATCTCTCAAAGTTGCTGATAACGAGAGAATTGCTAGTAATGGTAGTCAAATATTGTAAAGATTCTACACAAATCTACTCAACCAAATTCGAGTTTCCATAAGCAATCAATGTAATCTCACTTGCTCTAGCTCAGGTTGTGTGGGGGAAGAAGTGAGAGAGAGTAGGGGGCCATAGAAGCACATGTATTTTTCTTTTCCATATCTCCTTCTCTCTTAGTAGTTATCATTTTCTACAATACTTTTGACTTAGGCAGATAAGAACGCGTTCAACTTCAAATAATCGAGCTTTTTAGGGGAAAATAGGCATCAAAGTTTGTTATGTGAGGGCCCTTGTTGCCATTGTTGGTAGAGTACATAGTTCTACATCACAAGTTATTGATGATTATTCAAAGACAACCCCATGTGGCTCCTCATGTGCTTGTGTTTCTCGACTCACACATCGCGGGCCATTGCATATCCACCTATTATGTTAGAAAAAATTCAAGAAAAAAAAGCACTTCTTGATCATCTATATATACACAACACATTTCTTCATTGCATCCATCCACAACACTTGAGCTTTCTCTCAGCTTCTCCTACAAACAAGTTTTTTCATCTCATATCAGCAGATTCGACTTTGTAGAACAATGGCCATCCGACAGATGCTGAGACGGTCTTTGTCTAGTGAGAGAAGATCAGCTGAAGTCCCAAAGGGCCACGTTGCTGTTTATATTGGGAAGAATGAAAAGAAGCGGTTTGTCATTCCATTGTCGTACTTGAACCACTCTTCGTTTCAAGAATTACTGTCTCAAGCTGAGGAAGAATTCGGGTTCAATCACCCTATGGGAGGCCTCACCATCCCCTGCAGTGAGGACTTATTCAATGACGTTGTCTATGGCTTGAGCAGAACATGATGAGTTTATGGAGAGCTAAATTGTAAAAATTTAGAGTATCTCACAAAATGTAGACATTGACAGTACAGAAGTAGATGAATATACATGAAAACTTATTGACCAACTTTTTGTTACCTTTATTATCTATTGAGTTTTTACTGAAAATTTTGAGTGCAAACACACAGTTGAGGTGAATTGTGTCCAAGAGAATACGTTTGAGCAACCAACATCTTATCATTCTATAGATGAACAATTCCTGATAAAGTTCAAAATATGCAACCATCTGAAAGTCATTTACATTAAGCTCATAAGTTATCTTCAAGACTTAAAAGTCTTTCAAACTGGCTATGGCAACCAAAATGGTAGGCTGCATATGTTTCTAATAATATGATCACTGCACCATCATTTAGTTGTATCTATGGTTAGAAGACAGAATCATGTGATTTTTGGTGTCCTAATATTTCCTAGTGTCCCACTTGAATGACCCTTCAGCAAACTTCAAAAGTCGACTCATCTTACTTAGGCCGTCTGGGGATGAACAAACAGACTCATTTTCAATAATCTAAGACCATCAAAATTTTCTGATTGAGAGTTGATTCTGTTTAGATACAACCTATAGTTGACAGAGTTGGACCATTTTAAATGCTATGTTCACAAACCACACAACCAGAGGTTTTACTAGTCTCTGCTGTGTATTATTATGTCATCTAAATTTAATTTGTGGGACTTTATAGGTGTGACATATTTTATTAATATATGCCATTTGATTAGTGTGGGGAGGTCTACATTGGTAGAGTTGGTTGGGGACAATGGCATTCAAAATCTCAATTTCATTGCTTAATATGCTTATGTTGTTGATAGACAAATCCATGTGATGATCCATTTGCTTGTGTGTCCCAACTCTCATATTATCCACATATCCACTTAACTATGATTTTTCCAACTAAGTTAATTTCCAAGAGATAAGACATCTCTTTTCCACCTATAAATACAGCACATTTCTCAACTTCAACCATCAACAAGCCTTCAAGAAATTCTTTAGCTTTCTTGACCTTGATTTCTTTCATAATTACTCTTCTCATTCTAACTCGAAAAAAAGGATCGAACAATGGCCATTCGCCAGATTCTAAGACGATCTTTATCCGGTGAAAGAAGGTCAGCCGAAGTTCCAAAAGGGCATGTTGCCGTCTATGTTGGTGATAATGAAAAGAAGCGCTTTGTGATTCCAGTCGCGTACTTGAACCATCCTTCGTTTCAAGAACTGCTGTTTCAAGCCGAGGAAGAATTCGGGTTCAATCACCCGATGGGCGGCCTCACCATCCCTTGCAGCGAAGGCTTATTTGTAGATTTCATCTCTGGTTTGAGCACAAGATGATTTGTAACAATGGGTTTTAGGAGGAGTAGAATTTTGTAGATTAGAATCTCTTAGAAAATGTATCCATGGAGAATACATAAGAATGTAGGTGAAATACATTATTGAGAAACTTTTGTTACCTTAACATGTGGCTCTCTTAAACAATCAAAATCTTGTGATAAACTTGCAACAGAAAAAACTCATTTGCATTTGCCTCAATCAAATCAAAGAACTCTTCTTGCTAGCTGTAGCTTCCAAAACGTCGTCGTATATTTATTAGCACAATCATTTTCTCAGCCTGTTACAACATCTTCTTTACTACTATTGATTGTTGGAATACAGAATCATGTGATTCATCAGATATCTAGCGAAGGACTCAGCCACAATCTATAACTCTACCAATCTTGATTCATTCTATATATCCCCTACACAATTCTTCATTGCATCCATCCACAATACTTGCACTTTCTCTCAGCTTTTCTTTGAAATTAGTTCAGACTACTGTCATGGACTCATGTCTTAAATCTACTAAATAGACCTAATTCCTAGTATACTCTTAAACCATTCTGTAGATGAATAATTTCTGAATTTCTGATAAAGCTTGTCCTCAAGTTCAGAAGTTATTTTTAAGATTTAGATCATTCAAACTGACTATGGCAACAAAAATGGTAGGCTGCATATTGTTTCTGTTTAGATATTGATTTCTGCTTGTCAATATATACAACCTACACTTCAAAGATTGGACCATTTTAAATGCTGTGTTCACAAAACAAACAACCAGATGAATTTGTGGGACTTTATAGGTTGATATATTTTACTATACTATTTGATTAGTGTGGGGTCTACATTGCAAGAGTTGGTTGGGAACAATGGCATTCAAAATCTTGATTTCATTAGCTAAATATGTTTATGTGGTTGATAGACAAATCCATGTGAATGTGATGATCCATTTGCTTGTGTTTCCCAACTCTCATAGCCACCACATATCCATTATTTTGCCAACAAATCTTAATTTCCAAAGGGATGCAACATTTCTTTTTCACCTATATATACAACACATTTCTCAACTTCAGCCTTCAACAAGTTCTTTAGCTTTCTTGATCTTGATTTCATTCATAACTACTCTTCTCATTCTAACTTCAGAAAAAGGTTCAAACAATGGCAATTGGCCAGATTCTAAGAAGGTCTTTATCCAATGAAAGAAAGTCACCCGAAGTTCCAAAAGGACATGTTGCCGTGTATGTTGGTGATAACGAAAAGAAGCGCTTTGTGATTCCAGTCGTGTACTTGAACCATCCTTCGTTTCAAGAATTGTTGTTTCAAGCTGAGGAAGAATTTGGGTTCAATCACCCGATGGGCGGCCTCACCATCCCTTGCAGCGAAGACTTATTTGTAGATTTCATCTCTGGTTTGAGCAGAAGATGAGTTGTAGCAAAAGGGTTTAGGAAGAGTAGAATTTTGTAGATTACAATATCTTAGAAAAATGTATCCACTGAGAATACATAATAGTAGAGGAATGTACATGAAATATTATTGAGAAAAAATTTTGTTACCTTAAACTATGACTCTATTAAACAACCAAAATCTTCTGATAAACTAATCAGATTTCTAGTGATGGAGTCGGTCACAATTTATAACTCTATCAATCTTGATGAAATCAAATTCAGTTAGCTAGGACCATTGTGGCCTCACAAAACGATAGAAAATAACAAATGTCTAAAGATACATGATTTTTTTGATTCATCTATCACTATAGACAGCACGAACAAAGAAAAAGTCGTATGTCGTGATGCTTTCATCTCTCAAAGTTGCTGGAAAAAGATAGATAGAAATGAGATAATTGCTAGTAATAGCAGTCAGATCTTCTCCAAGTAAAATTCTAAACAGATCTACTTAACCAAATTCTTCCTCAGCTTAGTCCAACAAGTCTTGAATTGAAGAATGGTTCAACGCGAGTTAGTTTCTGAAAATAGCAGTAGAAAAGAGATGAAACAGATCATTGTTCCCTCTGTGCTGGTTGCTGTGTGTTGAATAATGTGTCTAAAATCGAGTTTCCATAAGCAATCAGTGTTATCTCACTTGCTCTAACTTAGGTTGTGTGGGGAAGAAGTGAGAGAGAGAGAGTAGGGGGCCATAGAACCACATGTATATGTCTTTTCCGTATCTCCTTCTCTCTTACTAGTAGCATTTTCTACAAGATTTTCGACTTAGGCTGATAAGAATGCGCTCAACTTCAAATTATCAAGCTTTTTAGGTGAAAATAGGCATCAAAGTTTGTTATGTGAGGGCCCTTGTTGCCATTGTTGGTAGTTAGTTCTACATCACAAATTCTTGATGATTATTCAAAGACAATCCATGTGGCTCCTCATGTGCTTGTGTTTCTGGACTCACACATTGCGGGCCATTGCATATCCGCTTGTTATGTTAGAAAAAAAAATTCAAGAAAAAAATCATTTCTTGATTCAATGACGTCGTCTCTGGCTTGAGCAGAACATGATCAATGTACAAGATATGTTTAGGAGAAGCACAATTTTGTAGATTAGTATCTCTTAGAAATGTAATCAATGACAAATTACAAATACACATCATTGTTGAGCCACTTTCAGATTTGCCAAAAATAAATATGTGCTTTGATACATTTGCTGTTATTCCTAGACAAAATATTTTCTTGAAACATTTTCTGATAAATGATGATACAAGTATTCAAATGCCATTGTTTCTGAAACTCTCCTTAATCCATTCAAGAAAAGTTTCCTTGCAACTTCCAAATTTAACTTCAAGTATTAAATCTGTTTTAGCTATCTTTGGTGCAATTATGACCTCATGAAAATAATAAAGTTCTTGAAATCGGTGATCAAAGGCACTATGTTAACCTCAACAGAATAATATAAGGAACAATGCTGAATGATATGTATTCTCTTTGCTGATGTTTTGAAGCTTCAAAAATTACTAGAAAAAAAAAAGATCGATAAGAGTGAAAGAATTGCTAGTACAATACATCATGAAGAAATTATGCCTCTGGTAAAAAATTCTGAACAGAATCTTCTTTACAAAATTGTTGTGTATAGAACAGTAAGAGGTAAGACCAATGAAGAAATCGTACGTGTGAGGCTGCCCATTAAGTTACAGAAACAATGAATATTTAAAATTTACGCAGATAAAAAGGAATTCAACTACAAAATTTTGTGAATTTAAGGTGAAAATGGACATCATAGTTTGATATGTGAGGGTAGTGTTGGTAGGGTGCATTGCTCTACATCATAAATTGTTGTTGAGTAAAAATGGCTATGGCAACCAAAATGGTAGGTTGCATCATCATTTAGTAGTATCTATGGTTAGTAGACAGAATCATGTGATTGGTGGTGTCCTAATATTTCCTTGTGTCCCACTCGAATGACCCTTCAACAAACTTCAAAAGTCGAGTCATCTAGCCTAGGACGTCTGGGGACGAACAAACAGACTAGGCCGCAGCCACATATTCAACCTTAGATTGAGATATCCCAACCTGAGACATCACATGTTTAGGCTTTCCATCTCATTATAAATAATCTAAGACCATACAGCTTATAATTGAGAGTTGTTACTGTTTAGATGCAACCTATAGTTGAAAGAGTTGGACCTATGTTCACAAACCACACAACCAGATGGATTATAATGTCCACTTCTATTGATCTAAATTGAATTAGTGGGACTTTATAGGTGTGACATTTTTTCAATTATATTTTATATATGTGGAGGTCTAGAATTGCAAGAGTTGGTTGGGAACAATGGCATTCAAAAGCTTCATATCATTGCTTAGTATGTTTAAGTGGTTGATAGACAAATCCATGTGATGATCCTCCATTTGCTTGTGTTTCCCAACTCTCATATTCACCACATATCCATTTTTAACTATGATTCTACACCTATATATATACAGCACACGTTTTCTCATCTTCAACCATCAACAAGCCTTGAACAAATTCTTATTAGCTTTCTTGATTTGTTCAAAAATGGCCATTCGCCAGATGCTGAGACTGTCTTTATCCAACGAAAGAAGGTCAGCTGAAGTTCCCAAAGGGCATGTTGCCGTCTATGTTGGTGACAATGAAAAGAAGCGGTTTGTGATTCCAGTTGCTTACTTAAACCATCCTTCGTTTCAAGAATTGCTATTTCAAGCTGAGGAAGAATTCGGGTTCAATCACCCGATGGGCGGCCTCACCATCCCTTGCAGTGAAGACTTATTTGCAGATTTCATCTCTGGCTTGAGCAGAAGATGATTTGTAGCAATGGGTTTTAGGAGGAGTAGAATTTTGTAGATTAAAATTACTTAGAAAATGTATCCATCATTGAGACGTAGATGAATATGTCTTGACATGATCATATTTATATATGAGATACCATCATCTTTTAATACTATATATTAATGCTTAAAACATGATCCAATATGTGTTTTCACTTGAGAGAGTTGCTCCTTTCGCTTCAACCTATTGGTTGGAGGAGAAGCGTCTTACCAACTAAGTTGCGCTTAATCATCATTTTCACTTGTAATAATAATCATAATCATAATCATAATCATAACCATAATCATAATCATAACCATAATCATAATCATAATCATAATCATAATCATAATCATAATCATATTATTATTATTATTATTATTATTATTATTATTATTATTATTATATTTTAATTAGGGGATGTAGCACAATTGGTAGAGCATTCAATTGTTTAGGATGATATAGCGTTCAAATCCCATCATCTCTGATTTGTTTAAATCCCTTCTATTTGATTTTTTCAATTGTCCTTTTTAATTATAAATAGTTTTTAAATCCTCACTATTTGATTTTTCTAATCAATTTTTCTATATAATCGTATTGCTATAACCGATTTTATTTTTTTTATTGCTATTATCCTGGAAAGAATTTTGTTGCTTATATTGCAAACACAAAATTGAGTTTTTCTTTCTTTCTTTTTCTTTTTCAGGTACATAACTTGCAAGTTTTATTATTTTGATGACTGTTGAGTAGTTGTATTAGATCCATGGTTGTAAACAAGTACTATAAGTAGCAAGATTCTCCACATAAATCGAAGTTTTATCAATAAATTTTAGTAATTTATTATATATTATGGTTGCAGAAGTTAATCTTTTAATTAGGGGATGTATTATTTAGTAATTTGGGATATACAATAGTTGCAGAAACACAATTTATTCACCTGATTAAGGTAACAAAAGTTTCTCAATAATATATTTCATGTACAAATTCATCTACTCTTATGTACTCTCAGTGGATACGTTTTCTAAGAGATTCTAATCTACCATTGCTACAAATCATCTTGTGCTCAAGCCAGAGATGAAATCTACAAATACGTCCTCACTACAAGGGATGGTGAGGCCGCCCATCGGGTGGTTGAACCCGAATTCTTCCTCAGCTTGGAAAAGCAATTCTTGAAACGAAGGATGGTTCAAGTAAGCGACTGGAATCACAAAGCGCTTCTTTCCATTATCACCAGCATACACGGCAACATGCCCTTTTGGAACTTCAGCAGACCTTCTTTCACTGGATAAAGACCGTCTTAGAATCTGGCGAATGGCCATTGTTTGAACCTTTTTTTCGAGTTAGAATGAGAAGAGTAATTATGAAAGAAATCAAGGTCAAGAAAGCTAAAGAATTTCTTGAAGG